>JAHZND010000434.1:0-14872 GCA_027744115.1 Acrocyrtus sp. NNG-2020
AATTCAAGAATTCATGGAAGGGAAGCCGGAGCTGTTGAAGGATGCCGGAAAGCTGACCAGCATGGATACAATTGATTTCCTTCCATACAATGCGGAATATGAAGTTCCAAAGGAAGACATTGAATTAGGTGCTAAAAATAGAATGTCTGATACTTCTTAGCAAAAATAGTTTGTAAAAAAATTAGTTTGCAAATTTTTTTTGCAGAAAAGGACTACCTCGGCTCTGGCCAGTTTTCGTATGTGGTGAGAGCCAAAATACTTTCACGGGAGAAGGATGTAGCTGCGAAAATAACGAAGTCGACAGTTAACGTGACGCTGTTCAAGTCATTACTTTCGGAGGTTAAGATAATGATATATGTGGGGGACCACAAGAATATCGTTAAACTTGTGGGAGTGTGCACCGAGAGCATCAGAAATCGTGAGATGCCCATTAAAAAATCAAAGCAATTTTTAAGTGGGGGAAATAACAAATTTTTTAAAAGAAAAAATTGATTTTTTTTGAAGGATGCATTTACATATTAACTGAAATTTGTGAGATGGGCAGTTTAGAAAATTTCCTGTTGGGGGCACGCTCATCTTTTGATGACCTCATCGGTCAAAGTAAAACTATTGACAGGTGAGGAAAACCTGGAATATATCTATTTTGGAGAAAGGTGATAATTTTGTTTCCGTTTCGAAAAATTAGATCATTGGAGACCGGTAGCGCCACCCTTACAACTCTGGATTTGGTGAGATTTTCCGTACAAATTGCAAGTGGAATGGAATACTTATCGAGTAAATCGGTAACGGCAGCTATCAAAATTTTACAGTTTTTTGTGCTGTGCACAGCCTTCATTAAAGTTTTTCATTTTATGTTTTCAACAAAAGGTTGTCCACGCTGACCTAGCTGCACGAAACGTTCTAGTAACTTCTAATAAAGACGCGAGAATTTCTGATTTTGGACTAAGCCGACAACTTTACTCGGATACAGTCTACGTAAAAAAATCGAAGGTGACTTACAGCTCAAAAAATTATTTTAACTAAAATTTACATTTAAATTTAATCAAATTCCCTTAATCCCAATATTTAGGTTCCACTCCCGTGGAGGTGGTTAGCTCCCGAGGTGCTCTCATCTATGGTCTTCTCGACACATTCGGACGTTTGGAGTTACGGAGCGACTTTATACGAAATCTTTACATTGGGGGACAAGCCATTTCCAAACGAAACGTGGAATAGCGACTTTGTCATCAGCCTCCAGAACGGCCTGAGAATGGGGCGTCCGAAGTTCTCCACCACAGAAATGTACTCTGCAAATAATTTTTCTGAAAAATTTTTTATCATAGCATTCCCCTTCATAAAAATTAATTTCGCATTTCCCCCCAGATACACAGGAATAGTCTGCTGCTGGGAGACGGAGCCAACAAATCGCCCCAATTTTTCGGTACTGAAGGCTCTCTTTGAGCATATCCTTGCAGAAAACGGCATTCCCGTTGAGAACGAAACCTCCCACGAGCCGGAATACACAGATACTGAACCAATCTACCAAAACTTGGACACCCTCCCCCTCCAAAGGAGAAATCTCCCGGAATCCTACATCAACACCCAAGAACAGATTGAGCCCATTCATGAAGGGCGAAGTGTTGCAAATTTTTATTTAAACAGTTAAATAAATTTAGTGCCCTGAGGCAATAAATATTAAAAACTTAATTTATTTGGATTGTTGCAAAATCACATTTTATTTTCGTGTAGCACGTGTCAAATAAATTACCCATTTTGTCATTGACGATGCATAATTGCACAAGGTTACTCTCATTCATAACAACTGCATTATTGATATTGGCCAAGAGCTGAACTTTTCATGATGACCTTGCACATTACAAAAAATGTACAATTCTTTCACATTCACAATTGCATTCACCTTTCTACGCTTTTTATCAGTGAAGAAGCAGACGTAAGAGTTGTTCTTAATTAGGAAATTTATTTTAGTTAGAGGAATGTTCCCGAAAAAAATTAAAATAAAATAGAAAGGCATCCCAATTAGGATTAAGAATAATGAGGGTAAACTCCGCTGGAGTTTCCCTGGGGGGATCACTCCTACTCCTCCTCTGCTTAACCCCAACGGTTTGGACGGGAGGATTTAAAATGAGTGCTAGCGTGAGAGGGACCTCAGATGAAATTTCGGAGGAACAAGAAGGGAAGGGGGACGCTGGGGTTGGAGTGGATGGTAATCCAAATCGCATTTAAAAATTTTTTTAAAAAGGTTTTTCATTGGCAAAAATATTGCAAATTCAACAATTTCAACATCTTCAGATAATACCGGGCAAGCGGATATCTGCAAACAGTTTAATGGCAAGACATGCGATAAAAAGGTTTTTCATTGGCAAAAATATTGCAAATTCAACAATTTCAACATCTTCAGATAATACCGGGCAAGCGGATATCTGCAAACAGTTTAATGGCAAGACCTGCGATTGCGTCCTCTCGTCCAAAAACACGTGCGGCTATAACACCTTCAGCGGAAATTGTCAGCCGGAGCCCACCGGTAAAAATTAATGAAGTGATAAGCTTATCATCTTTTACCTTATCGAACCTCTAGATTTACCATCTCTACTTTAGAATGTCCGTCGACATTCTTCCATCCGGATAATAGATGTCGTCGGACAGCATTTTACGCGTCTTCCGGTTTGCTGTGTCACCACAAAATGACGATGATGGCGGACTGCACCGGCGCAAAAACAGTTTGGGCTGTGAATTTAAATGGAAGGGACTTTGTGGACTCCCAGTTTGTGAGGTATATCGGTGAAGCGGTGGTCACCCATAGGACAGTAGATCCAAATGGCTACCGAGTTCCGGGAGACTCCTTTAAGGAATGTCCTCAAATTGAAGGTCTCTCCTCAGCGCTGGATGTAGGTCTCTACTCAACTTTCATTTCCGGCAATGAAGAAAAACGAAAGCCAGGAGAGGGGATAATATATCCAGTCCCGATATGTGAGGACGGACTTTACTACCTTGCCATTAAGGGTGTGGACCACACAGGGGAGGAAAATCATAGAAAGGTCCTTAAAACACCTTTTGGAATGGGCACCTGAGAGCTAATTAAATTTGCTAATTAAATTGCTAATTTTGACGCAGATGTTCAGTGTAAAATTTAACGAAGTTCCAATCCTCGCTGAGGTGGATCTTCTCCGGCTCTCTGGAGGAAAGCCATGTCAGGCGGTGGATATCGTTGTAAACTTTGTGGTGAGCAACTCCGGAAAAACGCTTACCCTCAGAGGTCACAAAGACTCGATAATCTTCAATGGGCAAGTAGACCTTCAGTTCTCCTACGGACGATGCCTAGTCCCCAACGCGGTCTTTCAAGTGAGCGCGTTTTCAGTGGTCAGAGTTGGCGATGTGGACACGGGGATTTATATGGGATGGAAATTTGGGAGGAGCTACGGTCCCGATGTGACATGCGCTATGTATAACGCCCACCAGTACAGATGCAAAACGGCCGGCTGTGAGTACAACTTAGTGTCGCAGCAGTGCATTCCCGGAAATCAGGAGTGCACTCAGTGCACATTCGGGAAAATGGAGAGGAGCTGCGCTAGGAAAGATGTGTTTTACGTGGAGGCTGGAGTCGTCTGCAAAAATGAGTTTGATGCCGGTCCCTGTAACATATCCAGCACGGTCATTGGAGTGAATCTGAACGGCCAGAATTATATTGGATCTAGGTCGATAGAGTACACCTCGGAAAGCCTTATCATCGACTCATCGGTGGATCCACATGGTCTCCGAGTGTCCGCGGACGTGATAAGTGTATGCAAGGAAGTGGAAGGCGCTGCCGCGGCCACTGAAGGGTGGGAGCTGTATGGAACGCTTATACAGGGAAAAGTTTCCAGTGAGCAGCCTGGCGGATGCGTGTCGTATTTAATTCCGATTTGCGACGATGGATTTTATGAGCTGTCGGTGAAGTCGGTGGACGCCTTTTCGGAAACGGATGCGCATCGAGTAAAATAAAATTATTTTGGAAGCATTTTGAAAAAAAATGGAATTCTTCATTTGTAAAATATTTTATTTTAGAGTTTCGATGTAAAAATCAATGGACAACTTGTACTCGTCGGATTGGACATTTTTAAACTGAGCGGAAACCGGAAATGCCACGGAATTGAAATAACGGTGAACTTCAGAGTGGAGGAGCAGGTCACTGTACTTCGTCTTCGAGGACATCCCATTCCAATTCCTTTGGAAGATCAACTAGAGCTCCAGTTCTGTAATAATTTCGCAGACGTTCCAGAGCCGGTGTTTCAAGTGAGTGCATTTTCCGTTGTGAAGGTGGACAGCGGTCTGCCCGCTCCTGGCACCATGTTCGAAAATGAAATCGACGAGGCAATAAATTCCTGTAAGGAACAGGACGGGGACGAAGAGGAATGCAGGGATATGCCGAGCTGCGAGTATAGCTGGATAACAAAAAAGTGTGCGGCGAGTGGAAGAGGTGAAACTTACAATTAGTTAAATTAAATAATAATTAAGGTTAATTGAATTTTAAAACGACGACTGATTACTAGACTGCCTCCCTTGCCAATTTGTGCGGCGGGAATGTCGAAAGGGAAAGACATTCTATGCTGACGCCGGCGTCCTCTGCAAGAACCAGGCGGAACGTGGAAACTGCAAATATGCAGAGACCATAATTGCTGCGAATCTGAACGGAGAACAATTTACGGACTCCCGTGGCGCCGAGTACATGGCGGAAGCATTTCTAACTGGAGTTTCCGATCCTGGCAAGCTGAGAACTCCAGGAAAAGTCACAGACTGTCCGGAAATCGTTGGAGTTGAAGCTTCCGAAGGATCCCAGCTCTATTCAAAATTTATACGCTCGAAAGACGACGAGTCAAAAAGGGGGATGTGCATTTCCTACGAAATTCAACTTGGAGATGACGGCCAGTACGAGCTATCTCTAAAGGGGGTGGACACCGACTCCTCCAAGCAAGAGAGGAGAATATTTGATGTGAAAATCAACGAAATATTTGTACTGAAGAGGGTTGACTTCTACAAAATTGGCGGAGAGAAGAAGTGCGTCGGAATTGAAACGATCATCCCCTTTTTCGTGGAGACGGCCAGCCAGCAAAAGCAGATTAGGGTGAAGGGGCATCCAAGTCCGATTCCTTTTGAGGGAACCGTCAAGCTCCAGTTTTGTAATCCCGAGAAGGAGCCGAGTACGGAAGAGGGAGGAGACGAAGCTCAGAAGGAGATTACATTCATCTACGGATTTCAGCTGAGTGCCTTCTCGGTAAGGAAGTTTGCGGCGAAGGAGAGCTCCACGAAGTCGGAGGGGGTGTCGGCATCATCTTGCTCGATGCACGATGAGAATCCGATTGCGTGCCGAGATGCCAAGTGCGACTACGACGAAGGTCAGAGAAAATGTCTGGTTATGGTGGGACGACGGGACTGCGGAGATGCAATGTTTGAAGCTTACGGAAACTGCAGACGCCCAGCGGCATACTACTTCGACGGTAATAGTAACGACCTTTGTAAAAATGCAGCAGAGTTCCAGGAGTGCTCCCATCAGAGTACCGTTTGGGGAGTGAATCTGAACGGGGAGCAGTACATAAGTAACCGGGGCATTAAGTACTTGGCGGATAAGCCGACATTCGCTGTCGACCCAATGGAGCTGAGAAGTGCGTCCACAGCATCAAAATTTTGCAGTGATGGAGATCCCGAATTTGTCCAGCTGATGGCGCCATTCATACAAGGAAATGTGAATGCGCAGGTGACACAAAGTGACAGTGCTTGCGTCACCTACTCCATTCCAGTTTGCCAGGAGGGGAGCTATGAGCTTTCCATTTTAATTGTGGATGGACTCCACACCGCACCCAGGAAGCGGTGCTTTGACATCAAGCTTAATTCAGTGGCGGTTGCGATGTCCGTAGATCCTTATCGACTTGGAGGTCAGGCTTGTGCTCGAAATGAACTCATATTTTTTCTGAAAGTTGACTCCGCCAGGAAAACGATGAGGCTTTATAACTACTCCCAGCCATTCCCAATTGATGGAAATGTCCAGCTATCATTTTGCTACGGTGGGTGTGGCTACGACGACCAAAGCTTCCAAGTGAGTGCCTTCTCTTTAGTAAGATTTGGGGATGGAGGGAAGTCCTGCGACAACTGTGTCATTTACAATGGAAATCCCGAAGGATGCATGAACGACGACTGCGAGTACAACGTGAAAACGCACAAGTGCAGCTATTGTAAGAAGAGCCACTGAAAAATAATTCCCTATTTAATTTTTTGGGGCATCTTGAGGATAATTTTTTCCCCCTTTTGTCTAAATTTATAGCGACGACCGTTGCAAATTGCAAGAAGCACGTGGGCAACGTCTGCGCCTGCATAAACATATAGCGACGACAGTTGCAAATTGCAAGAAGCACGTGGGCAACGTCTGCGCCTGCATAAACAGCGGATGTCGCTATGATAGCGCCACCGGAAACTGCAGGATTGAAGATGTCCATTTTACAAACAAGTTAAAGTGCCGCCGAAATCTGGCCTACTACTCCTTCAACAATAAGCAGCTCTGCTACAGCAACGTGACCACTGATACAGAGTGCAAGAGTGGGAAAACGGTGTACGCAATAAATCTGAACGGCCCCGACTACATTGACACCAAAGGAGTGATTTACGTGGGGGAAGGGGACTCGATGAGAATTGACCCGATGAATGTGAGACTGACCAGGGATGACAGTGCAAAATGCAAGATGGACGGGATTGATGACGTCGACAGGAAAATACTTTACGCGAGGTATGTGTACGGCTCCCCTCTCAAGAAGAATTCGGAGGCGTGCATGTCCTATCCCGTTCCGATGGCGCAGGATGGCGAGTACGAGCTCACCATTAAGGCCGTCGATGGATTCTCCACCGCGGAAAATCAAAGGGTACCGGAAATAAATTTTAAAAAAACATCAAATTTTTAATTAAACTGCTAATTTTACAATTTGTTGTGGGTGTAGGGCTTCGACATTAAAATAAATGAAATTCCGGTGGCGCTCAAAGTCGACCTAATAAAACTTGGAGGAGTGGACAACTGTGGGGCGACGGATATCGTCATCCTGTTAGTTGTGCAGGACAACGGGCGACTGCTGAGGATTAAGGGATACTCCACCTCAATCACGATAAGTAATGGCTTCCACCTCCAGTTTTGCTACGGCTCGTATGTCGGAATTGCCACTGACTTTTCTGCGAGCGCAATATCTCTGCTGCGATTTGGCGAGGACACGATGGCCTCCGATGCGGTGACCGTTGCGGAAATGCTTCTTCAAGGTGAAGTGTTTTTTAAGCTGCGGCCGGCCAAGGGGAAATTGTTTGCGACATTTTATCGGAATACCCGTGCCACTGCGTAACGAAAGGGTGCCGATATGATAGCGAAACTGAAAAGTGTTCTGACTTGGGTAAGATTTTTTTAGCTTATCAAGGAGTGATAAGGTAAAAATATTTTGCATGTGTAATTTTTAGAGCCCCAATTCAAGAACAAGCTGAGCTGTAGGCGCCCCAATCACTATTACGCTGGAGGGGAGACCCTTCTCTGTAGGAATCTACTTCCGTCCGGAAACTGCAGTAGTGCAGTGCCCATCTACGGCATAAATTTAGGTGGGGACGCGTACACCGACTCCCTTGGCATGCCGTTTTACGCAGATGACGCAGAAATGGCAGACGATCCAGATGGACTGAGAGCTACCGTCGATCTAAATGTGAAGTGCTCCGTGGAGGGTGTAAGTGAGTGGGATGGGGCGCACCTTTACGGAAAAGGGATTTATGGGGTGGCCACCGAAGAAAGTCTTGGGGGAGAGTGTACCGGATATCTGGTCCCGATTGCGCAGGACGGGGAGTACGAGCTCATAATTAAAGCGGTGGAGGGATACTGGTCCGAAGTTGGAAAGAAGGTTTGGGGCATAACGAGAAAAATAATTAACGGGAAGTTAACTAAATATTAATTAAGTTAAATTTAATGGCTGCAGCACTACGACATCAGATTTGACAACGTGACAGTATCAAAAGACGTCGACTTAGTTAAGCTTGGAGAGGGAAAGTTGTGCGGGGCAGTGGACATGGTGGTGTCCTTTATTGTAGAGAACTCGGTGACAAAGCTGACCATTCAAGGGCACATAAAGTCGATGTCCATCTGGAAGGGCTTCATTCTCTATTTCTGTCTGTCCACTAGCAAAGTGCCAGACATCAACTATGCAGTGAGCGGATTTGTTCTGAGCCGGTTTGGGGAGGATACGAAAAAACCGGGGTTAATTGATTTGCAAGATATCATTGCTGGGAGTGGGGAGGTGGTGCCGCTCCGGCAAATTTGCAGTAATATTAAGGACGAGGAATCCATGTGCAAAAATATTGGATGTAGCTTCGACAAAAGTGAGGGAGTGTGCTATATGCAGACCGAAGACGAGTCTACGGTAAATGGCACTGGTGGCGCTTTGGCTGGAACGGTGCTGAAAGGTAAAAAAAATGTAACCGAAATGTAAAAAGGAAATTTGCTGATAAAAAAATTTACTTAAATTTGTATATTCCAACTAGAACTGGTGAAGGATGTGGGGCAAACATTTTCCGCTGACAGACTCTGCGCCAGCTTCAAGATGGACTTGAGAATGTGCAAAAAGGTTGGGTGCGAGTATGATAAGGACAGCGGGAACTGTGCCTTTCTAGTACCAGGAAGTCCTGTACTGGGCGCTATTGAAGGGGCACAAGCGGGAAATGAGCAGCCCCTTCCAGTTGGCATTCCAGTGCTGCCATGTACTAAAAAAATAATTACTGGAGCACTAGCCATTACTTTAAATTTAACTTTCTTGCAAAAAAATTATTAATTTTTATGTCATTTCAGGGATAGTTAAAGGTGCCGGGCTACCGGGCCAGGCATGGAAGGTGAAGCCACTCTGCACAGCAGCAAAAACTGAGCCCGCAATCTGCGCTAAAATCGGCTGTGTCTTTAGCGAGGCTAATTGCTTTTACGGCGCGAATTCTCTCGTGTCCCCTGAGGGGGCGAAACTGATGAGGGAGCTAATTATGGGGGAGGAGTTTGAGCTGCCACATGCGGCAAATCACGTCTGCAGTATTCTAAAGGGAAGTCCGCTTTGCACGAAGGTGGGCTGCAAATCTGATGAAATGCACGGCTGCTACTATCCAATTCCAGAAGATTCCAAAAGAAACTGGCTGGGCACGGCGTCATTTGCAAGCGACATTGCAGCTGCTACAGGTCCTGCCGGTTTCCAACAGACTAGCTTTGGGGCTGCTGCAATTCTTCAAAGTAAGATTGACAACTTTTTTAAAAATTTAATTTCTGGAGAATTTTTTTTATTGAGCTGACAATCTGGAACAGGGCTAGTGAAAGGCTCTGGACAAACAGTTCCAGTAGATGGGTTGTGCACCTCGTTCCGAATGAATGTGGCAGTTTGCAAGGGACTCGGGTGTCAGTACGATAAGCAGACGGGAAGTTGCTACTATCCCATGAGCGACGAGGACGAGATCGGCCCTGGAGACTGGGACCTTACTCCTTCAGAGGAAACCAAGAAAGGTAGCTGAGACAGACCCAAAATGGGCGGTGTAGCCACTTAATTTTTTTTTAAAAAAACTTCCATTTTCGTACAGAGCCAAGTGAAACTACAGCGAAAATAGTGACAAAGAGCGGCTCCGGTGCCACAGTAGTACAGGAAATGGTCAAAGGTCTGGGGAAAACTGGTCCTAGTCAATAAACTTTGCAACATTCTCAAATCTGAGGCGCCCTCATGTAAAAAGATTGGCTGTCAGTATGACTCCGCTACGGATAGCTGCTACCTACAAATGGAGGACGCACTCGTGGCAGGCCTAACCGGAAGTAGTACAAGTGGCGCTCGCCCTTTGCCCGCAACAGTGACACAGACATCGAGCTCCATCACAGCAATTAAAAGTAGCTCGCCGGCAACTGAAACCGGTTACGGGTTACCGGCACAGGCAGGCAATACGCCTGGAAGTGGTCCTGGAACAGCTCCAAAGGGAACTGCGCTGGAGAGTAAAAATAAAATTACGGGAAAAAATTTAAATTTAACGGCAAGCACGATATGTTCATATGACCTGGAATGAAATTTATTTTTATAGAGCTAGTCAACACGGCTGGACAAGCCGTTCCAGTAGATAGACTTTGCAAGCTTCTCAAAAAGGACCCAGCAGCGTGCACGGCGATAGGATGTCAGTACGACGCTTCCGCTGGAAACTGCTACTTCCAAGCTGAAGATTCCAAAGCAGCGGACGTTCAGAATGCCACGGATCAAGGGAAAGCGGAGGGAACTTCCGGTGCAGATGCACCGAGTGCACTGGCAGGTAAAATGGGAGAGGATTAAATTTTTTTAAGTAAATTCTAAAAATTAAATTTAATTGTAAATTATGCAGAGATCGCTTTCGGAATGACCATTACGGCTCCGGTGAATCGACTCTGNCCGGTGAATCGACTCTGTAATTTGCTGCAGAAAGAACAACAAATTTGCACAAAAATGGGTTGCAGCTATGATTTGACAAAGAGCAGCTGCTATTTCGCAAGTGAGGACGTGCCAGGATTATTTGATGTTGAAGGTTAGCGGAATTTTTTTTGGCACGGTAAAAACTTCATTGAGAAAGGTGATGAGAAAATGTGCAATTTTTTTTGTAGATGCGGTGGCAAGTGGAATAACACTTGGAAATAATGCTGGAGTAAATGCTCATCAAAAGAGTGCATTGCGAGGGTCAACACTGGGAAGCACTGCTGGAGTGAATACAGGGCAGAGAGTTGGATCGAAAGGGTCGTCGTTGGGTGGACAAGCTGGGATAAATACCCAGCAAAAAAGTGCAATGCGTGGGTCGTCATTGGGAGGAACTGCTGGAGTGAATTCTGGTCAAGGCAGTGCATCGCAAGGGTCCGCGGTTGGTGGCACTGCTGGGGTAAACTCTCAGAAAGGTGCAGCTGATGGGTCATCGGTTGGGGGGACAGCTGGAGTGAATTCGCAAAGAGGTACAGCGGATGGGTCATCTACAGGAGGTAGCGCTGGAGTCAATTCTCAAAGGGGTGCTGCAGACGGATCGTCTGCTGGAGGCACTGCTGGCGTGAATTCGCAAAGGGGTGCAGCAGATGGATCATCCGTGGGGGGTACTGCTGGTGTGAATTCGCAAAGAGGGACGATGGATGGATCATCCGCTGGAGGCGGTGCTGGAGTCAATTCACAAAGAGGTGCGGCAGATGGATCATCCAGTGGGGGTTCGGCAGGAGTTAATTCGCAAAGAGGCGCTTCAGACGGATCGTCCACGGGTGGTATGGCTGGAGTAAATTCACAAAGGGGCACCTCAGATGGGTCATCCGCTGGAGGGACAGCCGGAGTCAATTCCCAAAGGGGTGCAACGGATGGGTCATCCAGTGGGGGTGCGGCAGGAGTTAACTCCGAAAGGGGTACAGCGGGTGGATCATCTGCAGGAGGTGGCGCTGGAGTCAATTCACAAAGAGGAGCCGCAGATGGATCATCTGGTGGTGGTGCGGCGGGAGTAAACTCGCAAAGGGGCACCACCGATGGGTCATCATCCGAAAGGGGTACAGCGGGTGGATCATCTGCAGGAGGTGGCGCTGGAGCCAATTCGCAAAGAGGAGCCGCAGATGGATCATCTGGTGGTGGTGCGGCGGGAGTAAACTCGCAAAGGGGCACCACCGATGGGTCATCTGGTGGTGGCGCGGCAGGGGTAAACTCACAAAGAGGCATGACAGATGGGTCATCCGGTGGGGGTGCAGCAGGAGCACACTCACAAAGGGGCACCACCGATGGGTCATCCACCGGAGGCACAGCCGGAGTAAATTCTCAAAGGGGTACAGTGGGGGGATCATCTTCCGGAGGAACTGCTGGAGCAAACTCACAAAGGGGTACGACGGATGGTTCATCTTCAGGCGGCACTGCTGGAGTGATCTCGCAAAAGAGCGGATCAGACGGGTCTTCACTAGGAGGTACAGCGGGAGTGCATTCCCAACAAAACTCGGGAGCAGGTGGATCATCGCTAGCCAACAAAGCTGGAGCAAACACTCTTCAAAATGGAGCAACTCCCGGTTCTTCACTAGGTACCGGTGGCGCTATCACTCAGCAAGATGCAACCGCATCAGGGTTATCACTAGGCTCCAAACATGGAGTGAACGTCCTCCAAGAGTTGGTTCAAGGCGTCGGGCAAACAGTTCCGATAGTCCAGCTCTGCAAACATCTCTCAGAAAACGTTACTGTCTGCAAAGCTCTGGGGTGCCAATATGACGAGGAGAAGAAGCTCTGCTTTATCAAAACAGAAGCTCCCTTGATTCAGGGTAACAATTTAAAAATATTTTTCACTAAAAATAAAAATTGAAAATGAATTAATTAAAATTGTCATTGTCACCAAATAGAACTGGTGAGGGACTTGGGCCAGGCATTTCCAGTTGATAAGCTTTGTGGAGCACTGAAAGGACAAGAAGTTGCCTGTAAAAAGATTGGTTGCCAGTACGTGGCAAGTACGGGCTCGTGCCTTTTCCAGAATAAAGCTGCACCAGCGGGAGGAACAGCCCCAGTTGGAGTTGACGAGGTCAATCCAGCAGGAAAGGGACAGGCTAAGCTTGGGGGCGTTCGTATACTGCAAGGTAGCAAAACGGGACCGATAACTGCAAATGAAAGTTAAGGAAATAAATAATTTCGAATTAAATTAAATTTTATCCATTTTAGAAATAGTAAAGGGGAAAGGTCACCCAAGTGCCTCCAAACTAAATTCGGTCTGCCGAGCAGTCAAAGAGAATGGAGCGATTTGCACTGAAATCGGGTGCAAATATGAGAAAAATGAGAAGGACTGTTACTACGATGAAAATGAGGCGGCGAGACCGTCTGGAAGTAGCAAGATAAAAGGTAGCTTGGAGGGAGTGGAGGGACTTTGTAAATCGGTAGAAGGTGTAAGGAAGGGATTTTGAAATTTTTTTTTTGTAAAAATAGAGCTAGCAAAGGCCGATCGGGCCAAACTTCCAGCTGTAATAAATCGCGTCTGCGGTGCTCTTCAAGGTAATCCCGGGCTTTGCAAAAAGATAGGTTGCGTACCGGATGAGGACAGCTGCATTTTTGTAATGGAAAGTAAGCCGGATAAGTCAAGTGCATCGGTAAGTTGGAGTGATCGAGATGGAGGACCGGATCCTACTGGATCGGTAAGTTGGGGTGATCGAGACGAGGGATCTGATAGGGGAGCGGGATCCACAACTTATGGTGACCGAGATGAAGGACAGGATAGGGGAACCGGAACTGGATCGGTAACTTGGGGTGACCGAGGTTCAGGACCAGATAAGGCAACGGGATCGACGTCTTGGAGCGACCGAGATGCAGCGGATGACTTACAGGGTGAAAGGAAAAGGAAAACAGTTAAATTATTAATTAATTAGTTCCACCGGAAATTAATTATTTATTGTGGAATTGCTTTATCAGAACTTGTCAGCGGAGTTGGGCAGACACTTCCGGTGGATCGCGTTTGCAATTTATTTAGGGGCAACATGTCACTCTGCATTTCTGTTGGTTGCACATTTGACGAGACTACTGAAAACTGCTATTTCACGAGTGCAGACGATGATGACAGTGGAGCAAGTTCCGTGGCGGCTGCACCTGGTAATTTTTTTTAGAAATTAATTATCTTTTTAATTAGGAATAGACAAATTAATCAGCCAAATTATTTTATTACAATTTAAGATGCAGCAGTTGACGGAAAAGGTCTGACAAGTGTGGCTGCTGCTAACGCACTGGAAGGTATGGAATGGGACAAGCATAAACCATAATTTATGTAAAAAAATATTTGCAAAATCTCCGAAAAAATATTTTTTACGATAGAACTTGCAAAGCAAATTAAAACGAGTGCTCCAGTCAATCGCCTCTGCAACAGTCTTAAGAAGGATGTCGCAACTTGCAAGAAGCTATCTTGTCAGTATGACACCGCCACTGACAACTGCTATTATCAGGTGGAACCCACCGCGCCGAGCGGTACTGGGGGCGCCACAGCCGGAAGTGGGGTGAAACATACCGCTCCAGAAGCAGAAGGAGGCAAAGCAACCGATGGAGCTGCGGTACCAGCGCGGATAAAGAAGCTGCTTACTCCTCTACAAGGTTTCCAGACAAAATAAAATAATTTTTTAAAGAAAATTTCCTGAAACTGTAACACTAATTAATTTTTAAAAAAATTTCTTCAGTATTAGTTGATACCTTGGGTCCTGTCCTCCCAGTTGACAAAATTTGCCAGATATTGAAATCGCATCAAGCAGTTTGCAAAGCGCTTGGGTGCAAATACGACCTACACTGCAGGGCAGTGCTATTTCCAGGATGATAGTAGCATTCTTGGTGGTAGTGGTGGATCCACTTCAGGATCTTCCGGAAGTGGAGCAAAAGGTCCAGAAACTGCACAGGAAGGCCAGAGTAGCGCTAATGCGAATGCCGGGACAACTGATGGAAAGGGACAGGCCACGAGCTCACCGGCACTTGTATTACAAGGTAAATGTTCAGTAAAGTTTAAATAATGTTGATTTTACTGAGCAAAATTATAATTAATTTTTTAAAAAAATAATTCCTTTCAGAAATCGTGGCGGGTGTGAAGGCCACAGCGCCCGTGAATCGTGTCTGCAACGTTCTCAAGAAAGATCTCGAAAGCTGTCAGAAAATTGGCTGTAAATACGAACCGAAATCGGGTAACTGCTATTTTGAATTGGACGCGACCTTCCCAAGAGACAAAGGTCAAACCCCATTGGACGTCTTAGGTGAGGATACGTTTGCATGGCACTCTCGGTGCGCAGCTTCAAAATTTCATTATTTCCTATCTATTTTTTGTAGAAATTGCTCCACTTGGATCAAAAGTCGCTATTCGACCTGGAGCAAATCTTTTGAAGGGTATATTTCCC
>JAHZND010000435.1:0-18645 GCA_027744115.1 Acrocyrtus sp. NNG-2020
TGATGCTTCTTCTGCTGCTGGTCTTGCTCTTCACATTCCCTTTTCTACACCGAAAGGCGTTCAGGAGATTTTCAATGAGGAGGATGGCGATTAATACACGAAATATGGTATTCCACTGAAGAGGATCTGACGAAAACAAGATCTCCTTTAAAAAAAAACTTCTCGGGGCAGTTTTTTTATGCCTCTTGCTTTTTAAGCTGGTACTGGTACTGGTCGTAGTAAAGAAATTGCCAACATTCAAAAAAAAAAATTCTGATGGCGATAATAATGACGACGATATATCCTTCAAAAAAACTAGAGTAAAAAGAGACAAGTAGAAAAACCGTCTTGAAGATTTTTCAGAAGTTGGCCTGTATGCAGATTATGTAATGGGATCTTCGTGATGGGTTGGTAAGGTAGAAAAAAAGGGAGCTCTCTTCTCTTCTGAATACAGATATGTTATGGTGAGAGCTTTTGACAATGATTATGAGGCTGCTTTTTCTGAAGATGATAAATTCTGGGGTAGCTGGCTGCTGCTGCTGCCCTTTTTTGTTGCTTCCACTTCTGGTGCTTGAATGACACTAACTGTGAGGAGCGGAGATGAGCCAGCCCTTATATATTTTCGAAGATTTCCTTTCTCCTCTCCAACAAACACTCACTCAGTTGCTGCATAGGTCACTTTACCTGCTTGCTAGTGTATTGTAGAGAGAGCCTATTTCAGTGGAAGTTGCATGTACAATCACGCTTTGCCTTTTTCACTGCTCCTCGCATTTCACAATGTTTATATGTTCACGTATAGTAGGTACTCAGCATATAAAATCCTATCCTTTTAAAAGAAGTGAAAACGCATAATATGATGTATTTTTTTCTATCAGAATCACCCACAATCGCTCCTTGATGATTATAACTTGGAAGAACAGTGCATTCTTAAAGAAAGAAAAATTTTGGCTCTTCGTTGCCTGCAGGAAGCAAACAAAGATGTGCTTTAATACCTACCTATGTACGTCTACAAGGTAATTTAGGACAGGGAACTTCACAGATTTAAAAGGGAATGAAGAGGAAGCTTTGTAAGTAAACTTAAAACTTTAAGGCTTCAGAAAAAAAATGTATTGTAGAAGGTTGGGCTGAGTTTCTGAGGACACTTCTTTCCAGTGCTGTAGTAATAATGGACATTGGTCATTTAGTCCGTTCACTATGCTCCGTTGCGTCTTATTTAAGAAATTTATTGGCTGTCAGCTACCTGATTACCTAAAAGTACTTAGTGACCTTCACCCCTAAATAGGGTTTATATTACAATTAGTTACATGAATTAATGCGGTATTTTAAATTTTAAGAAGTGGGCAAATTTATTGGCTGTCAGCTACCTGATTACCTAAAAGTACTTAGTGACCTTCACCCCTAAATAGGGTTTATATTACAATTAGTTACATGAATTAATGCGGTATTTTAAATTTTAAGAAGTAGGTTACAAATTACTGACCCTGGAGTCTATGCCAAAAAAAATTTACGTAATGCATAATTACTACTGTATAATGCGGTTAATTAGCAGATAGGCACTTATCGAGATAATTTTTTTTGGCTGTGGCTGGGTGCATGGTGCATGTTTCAGCTCATCTGGCATCATGAGCGTATAATAATCACTATCAGTATCTGAAAACGATAGAAATACTCTTTTCCACGGCGTATTTACAAAACGCGTGGGAAAATAAGAAACGCCATACATTTCATTATGCAACTGAACATGATGCGAAATGTACTTATGAAATAATTCCATTTTCATCCGTTAAAACATTTTTTTGCAGGAATTGGTGCATCCGCTCTTCTTCCATAAAAGGATAATGATGTTGATGCTGCGATACAGAGCCACTCAAACAATGCAACCGATAATAAATGCCACACCACACACACATGTACCAGCACATGAGTGAGAGAAAGAGGAACATGCACAAACGCATAAATATATTACACAATCAACGTCAATGCAAGAATTGTATCAATATCAACGACAAGGTTCACACACTTATTTCACATACATAAGTAATATATGTTTATCCAAACTTCCTCTCGTGATCGTCATCATCGCGTAATAATGAGAAAGGAGAGGAGGAAGGCAGAGGCCAAGTTAGTTCATTTCCACTTCTCTTCCCTGCTGCATTCCACCCGTGTGTAGTCGTCGCAGCCCTCTCCCATTCAGATCATATAAACATAAAGTCGGAAGAAGTATGAAATGAGTGAGAGCTTAACGGATGCACATTTTTTTGAATCACTTTGCTCGGCTCTGTGATGCTGCGGTGCGGTGATCGAGGAACAATAAAAACACCGGTTTTAGCAGTCCGTTGCAGAAAACTTCCTCAGAGTTTGCAAACAATCTTATGGCTGTAGTATATGATACAGGAAAAATGAATATTAAGAATTCCTCAGTAGCAAAATTGGATAAAATTTTTTCACAGACTGACTGAGACATGACCGGTTAGTATTTGCTGTACTGTGAAATACTCGATATAGTCTCGAAAAGCTACTAAACGTGAATTAAAACTAAATATTTACAATCTAGTGAATTATGCAAAGGGCGACGTCGACTCGTGCCGCAACCCTTATTATGGCCCACATCTTTTTTTTATAAATGCGCAATCCGGAGTGTGAGAGTGAGCCGTTGACATTGCCGGAGGATTTAACGTGGCTCTTACCATGGGAAAAATTTCATTTCTCGGTTTGCTCAAGCAGTCTCCTTACACCCCAAAAAAAACGTGAAAACCGGCCGGTACATGTTACAGGGTAATGCATGTGGTTCGAAGCGTCGTCCGTTTTCCTGGACGGTGACTGTGACGGCCGTTTAGACTTTGTGCTGATTGCGAGATACAAAATCCTCATAAGATATAAGTTTATTTTCTGTGTATAGAACAGAACTCTGCATGTTTTCTAAGGGTTTCACACTGCCTTTAGTATCCCCTTTCCTCCTAAACAGAAGCTCTGGGATCGGGATCGGTTCCCGTGTAAATTTATGTTGTGGAAGGGGATGCGGGAAAAACTCGGAGCTAGCATATCGCCCATTGCTTTAGTTAATAATAAAGTGGTGCGCTGTTCTCTTATGCCAAAAAAGGAAGGGAAAGGGAGAGTGAGTGTGAGTGTGAGAACCGGCAAACTTTGTGAGATTCACATATGAAAATTTTACCAAAAATTCTCCCATCACATGCTCACTCATATTGTGCCATATATAATAGAGCACGAGCTACAGTACAAAGTGCACCATTTTTTGTCACAATTTTCTCCCCAATATTGTTAAAATGAACTCTTTTTCACACACAAACCTGCATGGTTAAACTCGTCTTGTGTGACATGGGATATCCGTAAAACCACATATCACATGGGAAAATAGAGCCGCTATAAAAAAAAGGATCCCCAAAACAGCTCAGGAATGAATGGAAGTTTGAAAAGTGCAAATAGCAAACGAGGTAAACGAATAATAAACGTTCACACAGGAATTTCATACATTTTTTTTTCTAAACAAGAGGAGATGAAAGGAGGATGTGACATAATTCTTTCAGATGATGCAATCAAATTACTCCTGAGAGTTTTTTTATAAGTAAACCAATGCGCATAATTGGGATGTTCTCGTAAGGATACTCTCAATTCATACCTAATAACCACTCTGCACTAAATATCATTACAACATTTTTTTACATCCTTTCCGACGCTCTTTCCAGGCAAAGATAAAAAATATAGCTTATCTAAGCATTGAACTTAATTTTTTATTTGAAAAAGAATGTGATTATTTTATAGTGATATAATACTTAGGGAGTTTCTCTCTTTGGTACATCCGCTTGCTCCTTTCCTTTTCTTTTTTTCTCCCTTCTTACTCGCTCCCTATTGTAAATTTTAATAAGTAATACACTTTTCAGGCAAAAGGATATGGATGGGTACATTGTACATGGACAGAAAAATATTTATTCCCGTGTCTTCTTAAATATTGAAACTTTCTCATGTGAGCAGGGGTTAACCTTGAAGGATACTAATTTTTTTTGAACTTCCACTCCCAAGGTATTATAAGGTATGTGCTTTTTTATTTCTTTTCTTTTGGTGAGAAACGACTCACTCGTTGGGTTCAATTACTATAAAGATTATGGGGATAGATTGAGGAAACGAAAAAAGGATCACACACTGTGAACACATTAGGAACCATTTGCCTATGTATGAGATGGTGTGTGTATATTGCTGAAATGTGATCTGAAGAGTACAAATAAGGTTTCGTTGTTGATCCTTGTGTAAAAATAAGGATAATACATATTAACAGGGGATTGATGATGTGATCATGATGAACCTCGTCATCATTGTCATATAAAGGAGATGCTCATTTTGCCTTTCTCTTCTCTTTTTTTCTCGTGTGTAAAAATTTTTATGTATGAGAATACTTTTTTTTGAAGATTTGAGTCCTGTGAAAAAGTAATTTTCTCAAGGTTGCATTCACATCCTTTTAGAAGTTTACCTGTTCCCAGAAAAAGAGTCACTGGGAAATTGCAAGAAGTGATAATTGAGAGAAAAGAATTTGGTAGGGAGGTAAAGTAGATGAGGCAATCGAAGCGTTGCATGCATGAGAACGAAAAATATTTTTTTGGAGAAATGTTGCCTACCCTTACCCCGCACGATAGAAAATAATATAATTGTTAAAAATTTAAGACATGAATAATATGTGACCTTCAACTGATTTTGTATGGTTTCTGGTCTGGTAGTCGTTTCGAGCTTCGAGTGCAACTCATTTGAATTGGAGACAGAATAAACAAAGACGGTTTTCTTTAGTAAATAAACAATGCATTGGTTTTTGGTTTGTATGCGACTTGTTTATCATTACAAGTTGAAAAAAAATGAATTAGAAATTGAGAAGTTGGAGGAAAAATGCAGAAGCATTCGCTGGATGAGTAGTAGACATGTTTATCTACTTTATCTTAAACAATTTAGGAGACCGCTTGCACTTCTCCGTGACAGAGAAGGAAACGAATGGGCCACCAGGATAAATCCTAAAACAGAATCAAAGGGAAGCACACAAAAGCATGTTTAATTGAAAGCTAGTAAAAGAAAACAAATAGGAGATGGGAATCTGTGGGGTGTGAGATGTAAAAGTGAAATTCACTTGTGAGGTCTTTCATTATTATGACCAAGAGTGTTCTGGTGTGCTCTCATTACAGACAACTTGAGGGTAGTATCAGCATGTATGGGGATGAAGACAGCAAGACTAGACAAATGCGTTTAAGGGAGTAAAAGAACAGAGAAAATATAAAAGCCTAACAAAGAAAATTCATTGATTTCAATTTTTACTGAGATAAATGACCCGCAATTAGACAACGACCTTCATTCAATGACTAAAGAATGAATATTCCTTATTTGGAGTGTTTTTAGGTAATCTCAGCTTACCCCAACATAAAACTGTCAACGACATTGCGTGTTTCTTTAATGTCCTAATTGTAGCAAAGTTTTCTCAGGTTTTAAACTTCTAGTAAATATTTGCTTCGTTGTTGAGAACGCAGCAGATTATTACAAAAAAATTATTGCGTCGAAGGCTTGCCTGTTATATAGCATTGGTTTGAATTTGAATGGTTTGTAAATTTAGAGAAGGAAATCATGTCGAGGAGATTTAGGTCGTTGTCAGCTTATAAAATTGAGCTGAAAAATTACGTGCTGGAGATTAGACTTGAGGTGATATATATAATGAAATTTTAAAAAGCAGTTGTTGCAACATATATTTTGTGTGCTGCAGGTATAATTTAACGAACGAACTGCGTACATTGTATATATTTTACAATCATCAATATTTCAATTTCAGTTTAAAGTATTCATAACCCGAGGAAGAGTTTTTTAAAAGTCCAGAAAAGCTGAGCTAACATCATCAAATGCAATTCTTGGTGAATATTTTTTCAGAACAAGATGGAAAAAAGAGGTCTCCCAAGAAGAATTATTATGATTGCACTGCAGCTATTTCATGATTTTTGTGAAGCTTCTGTGTAGGGAAACGGAGGAAAAGCTGATGAGAATGGCCACCATCGTATAACCATTCCGTGGAAAGTTTACTGGTTTTGATATGATCGAGTCGTCGGAGATGGTGAAATGATGAGCTGGTGTGGATTGTGAATACTTTTGACTTCAGGTATTAAGTAGAGAGCTGATAAACTGGTTGTAAATCTTCCAAAGACGCACACAAAAGGAATAGGCCCACTGGACTGCTATGCCACCGTCGGTGATTGCTGCACGGTACTTTAAAATAGGTAGAAGAATCTGTTCACCGATCTTCTATCTTTTGTTGTTGCATTTATTTATGGCACCAACGGGAAAGATAACAACCACAAATAATGGGAGCTCAATAAAGTCAATAATTCCAATGGAAAAGGCAAGGGTGGTCACAGCTTCAAAAGTTTTTTTTTTTGCGAAAGAAAAAAAACTCTCAATCCTACACTATTCCTGTTACAGAAGGTGGTAAAAATGTTTGCTTCTCGGCGATTTTATTACACTTCTTTGGAGATTTCCCAAGGAAGTGGCCAGTGTTTCACGCAACAGCAATAAACCTCCTAGAAATAATTGTTGGGGTGGGCCTAGCTCGACCTTTTAGTTGGAGCTAAAACCTCACAGCTTTTAATCCAAACGGATACAAGTGTCGGATTATAAAGAGTTAGTGCTGAATTTACTGCACGTTTCAAGCAAAATCGTATACTCCGTATTTCACTTAGTTTTTACTTCCACATAGGTAGATTGCAACTGTCGTTTTTGGATGTTTAAAAAGTTTAAACTGTTTCTCCACTGCAAGTTACACGGCAGCTCCTTGTATATAATTTTTCCCTCGTTATCTGACAATGATGCCGGTTGCAAGCGTATTAAAATCTATATTTACAAAACTGGAAATGATGCAATTATATCAGTAATGATGACGTTAACGATTAAACGCGAAGCCCAACATGGATATTTAGCTCTTGTTACCAGAGACGTTTCTAAACTCCAATGGCTCTATCGCGCTGCGTGACCATGCCTAAAATGATTTACTCGTAAAGTGTATCTTTCCTTTTGCTATTTATTCCATGTTAATGATTACGTAATCAGAACTGGACATTTTATATAAAACAGATTTGTTTTGCGTAGACTGATCACCCGAAGTCTACAAAATTATTTTCTTATAGGTATCTGTAAAAAGGGAATGTTCAAATACTTATGAATGAGCTATATACCAATGTTTCTTGTACGGCTTCTCGAATGCTCTGTAGCAAGTGGTTTGGTATTAGCAAAACATGTTTTTATTTCTTTTTATCAGTCATAAATGGAGGAATGGAAGGAAGAGTTTTATTCTGTTCTGTGTGTTTGCTGAACTGGATTTTTATGTAGAAATTAAAAATAAAAAAAGTTCTTGAAGGAGTAGCCGTACATGCCTGGCATTGATATCGACATTAATGAAGTGAAAAAACTCGTTTCAAAATGTCAAATATCGCTGGCGAACATTTTTCCACTGTAAGCACATTTTATCATTGCTAATCTTAATGAAAATAGTTGTGAACTCCTTTTAACCAAAAAACTCGAAGAGGAGCAGCTTTGTACACACACTTATTCTCCAGGTAAAGTTGTAAATAAGTAGATAAAATGCATGTGTTTGGAGATTGGAACAAACTGTAATTACTGCCATGTTAAGGTGTACGTGATCACGATAACGCGCATTTTTTGTTTATTTACTTTCAACGTGCACAATTCTGTCAACTGTATTAATCAGCTTTTGACTAAGGTGCAGAGATTTATATACGGCTACAACGGATTTAAAAAGATTCCTTTCCCTTAAGTGTGAGTTTTCCACTTTAAACGTGCACAATTCTGTCAACTGTATTAATCAGCTTTTGACTAAGGTGCAGAGATTTATATACGGCTACAACGGATTTAAAAAGATTCCTTTCCCTTAAGTGTGAGTTTTCCCATTTTAAGGAAGACGAACACGAATAGACAGAACAGAACACGAAAACGTGTTTGAAATATTCTCATTTCAAAAACACTTGGATTTCGATGGATCAGTGGAGGACTTGGACAAACGAGGTGATACTCCAGAGAGGTTAACGTACTCCAGTCGGGATTTTGCGAAATAGAATTGTTCAGTGTAATTTAATATGTTTAGGAGTTGGAGCGTCAAGTGTCGCCCAGCAGATGGAATCCTCGAAAAAGCGGGAATGACGTGATAAATCAGTACATAGCCATATGCAGCTCTGGTAAAAATGATATATTTATTTGCACTTGTGTGTGCGCGTAAAAATTTATTTTTATCCCCTTTTCAAACTTTTATCCTTTCAGAAACACAAAGAGCCAGGGAAAGGATTTCTCACAGGCTAGACATATCATATGGATCTTCCTTACTTCAAAAATATGACCTATATGGCACTGACCTCCCTGAAAACTCTCCAATATTTTTTTGGATTCACGGCGGATATTGGCAAGGTTCCATAATTATTTTCTCGAGTTGCATCCTGCACATGTGCTCCCGTCACAGTTTTATTGCACAAGTTTCACATTTTCAGAAGGGTCCAAAGATATATCTGCTACAATGGCCCAGAATCTTTATGCCATCGGAATCAAGACAGTTGTGTTTGGCTATACTTTGGCACCAGAAGGTCCCCATTCAGTTTTAGATATTAATAGAGTTGTAAAAGCAACCAAAAGGAGCCATAATGGTTTTTGTTTTTTATTTGCAGTGACACTCTTTCAAATTCGTGAGGAGTTTTATATGGCTTTGAGGCACGTTATGCAATCATGCATTGAGGCTCCTTTAGTAGTTGGGGGACATAGTGCTGGAGCTCACATAGCTGCTCAGTTACTACACAATCAGAAGGATGTAGATTTTGGAGAGCTTCAACTTTCCAAAAGACTTAAAGGTCTTGCCCTGTTTTCTGGAGTTTACGACCTACGACCAATCATTCCAACATATGTTAACGATGCCGTCAAGATTGACAGCGTAATAGTTAAAATATGATAAATGCAATATAATAATCTTTCAGATGTACATTAATACTTTTGTCCTAAAATACCCCACTATGCAATTATTGCTTCCAGGTCGGATGCCGTAACACTCAGCCCGTTATTACAACCTTTTGAATCGATGAAATTTGAAGATATACGTTTTGTAGTTTGTGTAGGAGAACACGAATCTGATGAGTTCAAGAGGCAAACTACAAACTACGCAAATAGGCTCGAGGAAAGATTCGCCAAAGTTGAGAAGTGGGTATCTTTGGAAGACGACCATTTCACCCTAATAGAAAGATTCGCTAAATCTCCAGAATCATCCGACTCTCCAGCTTTTATTTTGATAAATTTTATGAAGTCAGCATTTCAATGCAGTGGATAAAGGACCCCTGTTTTTAGTACAGTTTGGTGTTATCCAAAATAACCATACCTTACTTTACCTTTTCCCCTTTTACAATTAATAAAGTTTCGAATTATTTTTTAGTGACGTTTAGGAACAACAGTTTGAAGGTTAAAATATAAATTGGCCCACAGTTCTTAAAATACTTCTTTATTATTATTTATGAGAACAACGTATACTACCAACGACCGATTTTCAAAAATTTAGCAAGATTTGCACAATACCCCGCCCGAGTCTTGCACCACTTGGCTTGCTGGTGCTTTTCCTAGCGAAAAGGTGAAATCGGTATATTAATTCGTCTCATGACGGCATCTTTAGGGTAATATGTTGAGTGGGGCGGTTACACTTTACAACGGAAACATTCATTCAAATCATCCTACTTTGTACATAAAAAGTCTTCATTGTACAGAAGTGCAAATCCAAAGTTGAGATTACACTCATAAAATTCACGGACAAAGTGTCTGGATTCACTCTTTGCTTTGCCAGGATGGCTTTGTGGAATGTTTTGATTATTTATTACCGCAGTGTAATAATTCCTTTCGTTATCATAAAAATGTACATACCTAGTTGCCGGACGAGACGATGTCTATTGGTTAAATGCTGCAGTAAAGTACAGATGCACCAAAATTTCTCAAGCGCCATGTAATCCTCCATTCCGTTGTAACATGCACAAATACCTAAGCTTATGCTCAATATTCATTTGTAAGTACTTTAGGTAGGTATCTAATATAAGCCGGTTGCAATTACAAAGCGGCTTTTTAATACATTTTATAAAATTAAATTTAATGGATGAACATTAGTTCCTTCAAATGTTTTTTAACTTGTGTATCAAAACTGTTGTTTATGAATGTAATTTAGGAGATTAGGGTGCACATGTTGGGCTGGCAAAATACGCAAAGCCTTTCTCTGTGGTAATCAAATGTATGAATTATTTTTATCGTTAAACTAAATAAGCAAGTCGTTTCAACTCCCTCTGATTTTTTTGTACTTAATGTGCACTTGACGTATTCCAAGGACTTGCAGCAACTTGGTACCATAAAGTTTTGAAATTAAGACCGACCAGATTGAAAACAAGGTTTGAAAAGTTTTGTGTTCATTTTAGTAAACAGCCCTGTTTAACGTGTTTATTTGGAAAAACAATTAAGTATAGTCTTTTATTATTTAAAACAATAAATCAATAAATTACACAGTTTCTTAGCTAAAGCATAATACCGGTATAATCACAGTCATTGTACAAGGTACAAAGTACTAAATCTAATTGCGCAGAAAAGTCAAGTTTAATCACCCTCGCCTCTAAATTACTAGCACTGATAAGGGATAACCTAGGCGGACAGGATATTAATTACAGACGCAGCATTATTTAAAATCTCGCAATTTTGAGCGTCTCAGTCAGCAAGTCAGCAATCACATTATAAAACAAAGTATCAGAATTTGTAGTTCCTGACCCCTTTTTCTCGACCTTCGTAGTACAAGTTGATGCAGCTACTTACATCGATTTATATAGACTACATTGTCGTCTGTGCACCAACATCGCTATAATAGATGTTAACAATTAACAGCTTATGTTTTGAACAGTACTAAGGATTCGATGCATTAACTATTAATGGATCATGCACTGGCAAAATTTCTTCTTGATCATTCGAGTTGCGTACACTTCCTCTCTCGAATTTAATACTTTTGCTAGGAATAGGCTGCATTTCAACAGATCTACCTTTTTCATCAAATTGATATTCAGTTTCGGTGATGAATGCGTTGGGGTACGGATCCGGACCAAACAGACTCAAAATTACTGGTAGAAAGATGAGTCCATGGAAAAGTCCAAAGCCAACGACAATGGTAAATATCTGGAAAGGTTTAACATAGTTTTACAACACGCTCCCGGATAATATACAGATTCATTCAACTTTTTTTTGCAGTGTCTATCTCAAAGCAAGAACAAAGTCTTACCTTATAAAACGAAATAAAAGCTAGAGATTGAGATCTTGCCAAGAGACTAATAGAAATGAAGGTACTGAATCCTCCGTTTAGCACAGCTGGGCCAATATCTCTTAAGGCCTGCTTTGCTCTGCTGTTTCTACTTCCGGAACACGTCATAAATGCCAGACCTAAAAGATTTAGAAACAGATGTCAAGTAAGATTGTAGAGACCAATTTAGCCGTACTAAGTTTGCTCCGCCACTAACCTATATGTGATGCATAGTCCACAGCAAAGACCGATAGCCAAAACAATATCAATGCAAGAGACCATATTGATTGTCAATCCCCAAAAGTACATAAATCCTCCTACGTTAATTATTGTAAAAATTACGCAAACCCCGCATAAGAGACACATGCGGAGATTTGCAAGCAGAAAAAATATTGTTATCATGACACAAGCTAACGAGAGTGCCACACTGCGATATAACTCTGCGGTGATTAGCTCATCTGATTCCCAAGTAACAAACCCTGTTGTCCATGCAAACATTCGTCCATCTGAATTATCATTAAACGTGAGATTTGCATTCTTAACCAATGTCTTGAGAGCATTCATTCCAGGAATGTGCTCCTCTGGTCCATGAAAGTATTTGAAACGGAAGGGCATCATCACCATCTAAAAATTGCAAAGAATAGCTAAAGAATCCTGGGAAGAAGGATTTACTAAAAAGGAAACCTACTAAAAAGGAACTATAGCTTAGCAGGATATTCACCTCGACTGGAGGCAGCTTGTCTCCACAGCTGAAATTGCCGGCAACCTTAAAATAGGCTCGATGCTTGGAACCTGCAGGACTGTAGAGAAACTTGCCCATATATCTATTAAATTTGGACGGTGTCAATTCTTTGGTAGGAATTTCTAAGAAAAAGTGCCGCAAAATAACAATGATTAACATCACAGAAATTTTCTGCATAAAGCTGACACACCAATACGTAAAGCTACTTAACTACTATTGCTTACTTGTCTTAAAATTCTGGTTGGAGTACTCCTTGAAATCCTCATACCAGTTATCAAACTGATAGACGTTCTCATTTTCCTGAACATCTGTGACAAACTTTTCCATTTGGTTGAAACTAGCTGTCCAGTTAACCTGGTGGATTACAATAAATCCTGGAAATCCAATTCCTGGATAACTCAATTCCCGTTTTGACAAGAACTGGGATAAGTGAGAGTCATCAGGAAGGAACCATACGGGATCGAACTCTTGGCGTAGTTTTGTGTTTCCGTAGATTGTTGTGCACAAACATCCGACAGTTACAATTACTACCAGACTCTGCAATAAAAGGATCATGGGTAGATTTATTAGCTACAAAACATTTTTCGTTCCTTACAAAAAAAAGTTGTTTTCAGCTTACTTTTGCCACTGGAGTGAATAGGTATTTGGAAAAATACTCGTCGAAAAATATTTGAGCGTAACTTTTTTGGCTGTAACTGTTCGGTATGAACTCATCTTCCCTATATTGAATGCAACAGAGATATGCATTTCGTCTGTTTTCCACCCGCTTCTGGTCGATCGTAAACCAAGCAACGAAGAATGTGGATTGTAGCAAGAACACAGCCAAAATGCCGATCGCAGCGTAAATGCAAAATGATTGTAATCCAGGTAAAATCTGAAAAGAAAAACAATGATAGTACCTAATTAATTATTTTCTTGCATGCAAAGTAAAGTACAGTGAGTGAGTCAGATATTTTCACTCCATTTAAGAATGCTACTACTGCCGCCATTGACATTAATTTTAACTGCCTACCAGACGCATGCTTCACAACGTTCTTAGTACAGTTGCAAGTCATGAACTCTGTAAGTAACCATTATTGTTGACGGCAACAACATAATATTGAGAAGCATACCGTGGATGCTCCAACTCCAAAAGCAGCAATATCAGTAAGCGATGTGACCGTGATGGAAACGCCAGCGTGCTTAAGCGTCATTCCCATCCTGTCAGGAATGGAGAGCTTGTTGGGCTTAGAGAGGCATTTGTTGACAGGACCGTAGACGAGGAAGCAAGCGGAGCCAATCCCATAGGAGATCGCCACTGAGAGGGCAACACAGCTTATTCCAGCGATGGAGAGATATGGCTGCAATACACATATGAAAAAATTACATAGTAAGGTGTATAATTTACTGGCAATTGGATTTCGCAAATTAAAATACATCCGGTTGCCTATTTACTGTCAACATCACCAAAAAAAAATGTTTAGTACGGAAACAAAAGAGGCTTGCCATAAACTATTAATCATTTCATTCCAGTTTTTGTTTTAAACATTTACGTTTTTTATAAATTTAATGGCTCTGAATTATGCCCATTCTAGAGACATTCGCATTTCTTCGTAAAATAATGTACAAATTTACATACCCTTTGTTCGACCAAATTGAATTTCCCAAGCATTGTACTGACATAAACGAACATAATGAAAAATCCAGCGACAAGCATAAGTCCATCGTCAAATATAATTCCTTGGCTGATATCACCAAAGCTTTAAAATCACAACAAGAAAACAAAAATTAAATACACTGCGTATATTCTCTTCCTTATCTGTTCTGGGGCAAAAACTGCAAACCAGTTTGCTCACAAATCACAATGCTAATAGTAATGCCAGCGGTTATGTACCTTCTTCCGGTGGCAAAATACAGTTTTGTTTTTTCCGGCATAGTTTTCTTAATATCCTCCATCAGGTCTATGAATGCTGTTTCCCACGCTAAACCAGTTTCGTCCGCGACTTCACCCGTACCCATGTCTGGGACTGCGCGTCCTGCCTTCACTTCGGTTTGGTTGATAGCCACAAACCACTTCATAGCAATTGCCTGTGCTTTCACAATCTGTCCTAATGAGTTTCTCTCAATTACCCCTCCTAAGTCGGCAGTGTAATTGACTACGCGACCAAACACAGGGCTGATGAGCCGTGTGTTAAAGGTGTGAATTATGTCCTCTTTTGTCAAAGACATTATTTCTGTGCTATTATATGACCACAATTCCAAAGGATTTATCTCCCAACAAGCATCGTCCAAACTGTCAATTATGGAACAGTAGATGTCATCAGGTAGGCTAAGCATAGGGTCAAAACTCCGAACATCGTTTCCCACTTTACTTTCAGTCTCAGGAGGTGACACATCATTTTTGAAAAACTCTGTGTCAAATTCATCAAAGTCTGCAAATGCGGATCCAAAAAATGAATCGTAGTGGTGGTGAGAGGCATTGTGAGCGCCTTCCGAAATCGATCGCCGTCTTCGTTTTCTTTCAGCTGAATCAAACTTAGTTATTGGCAACCTGGAAATTACCAAATAAATCATTCTAATGAACATCCCACTTCCATTTTGTGCTAGCCGCACCTATTAGTGATAATGATATACGACAAGATACTTTTAAAATCTCGGCATTTTTCACATTTTCATACTTCAACCGCCTTCTATTGCATAACTTGGAGAAAAGAGTACGAACTAGTATTTTTAATAGTGTGGTATTGTGGTTGCCTGATTACTATTGTAGCTTCATAAAGACTTCTCAACTGATTTTCATGCAAAAACTCGCAAACATGCAAGCACCACGTGATCGTACTGACTCAAGCTCAAACATGTGTGAAAATGTTGGAATGTTTTTTGCTTCATAATATCTTTTATTCCAATCAGTACACAAGAGTGAATAAACACTTTGTGCTTGTAGTGCACCGCAATGACCTGCTACATGTAAGAAGACATAAAACAGTCCGGTAGTAAAAACTGCACTGCTGTGTAAATCTTTAATTGTTTCTTTTTCTTAGAACAAAGAACGCAACGCAGTTGGCAGCTGGTTCAAGAAGTCTTGTTCACTTTGTCCAATGTCTACTTAGACAAATTCTGTAGTCTGATTTAGACTGCTGACAGTAGCATTCAGCATTCGTCAGATTTTTTTACGTGTACCTAATTATGTATGTCTCGTTTTTCGTACTACCTACTAAAATAATATTTGCACTTTGAATTTAATATAAATAGTGCAAAATTGTACTCCTCATGAAGACCACAGTGGTTCTGAAAAAGGAAGAATGTGTATGAGAAAACTGGAAGAAAATTCAGACCGGACATTTTGATGCTGTTCCAGTCCAAAACAGCAAATGAGGAAAATCCGCAAAATGATGCTACAATAATTTCACAACAATGCTGGTGGAAATAATAGTCGTGGGAAATTTCACAAATTAGATGCACAAGCATCAGCTAACCGCTCATCCGAAAACCTAATATTATTTGCATTAGCACTCTAAAAATTACGTGCTTGCCATTCTTCCTTACTTCTGTTCCAATTAAGACCCACGTGCGCTAATTGGAAACCTTCTATTGATATAATTGGGTTGGGACTCGGTCGAAGTAGTGGAAAGAATGAGCTTGAAATGCAATTAAAAACGGATTAGAACATACCTGAAACAAATGTCCTCCCATTTTTTGCCATCCATCACGGTAATGTTTTTGATTCTTTGGTGAATACCCAGCAGCTAAAGGTCACAGAACAAAAAACTTTTTTTGTCATTTCAGATTGTAATAATGATAAATTATAAGCTGTATCATTCCTGCAAAAATGAATTTGCGAAAATTGTCTACATGTGCTAGCAGTATCATGAACTCTAGTCATTATAAGATTTAAGTTATTTCCACTAAATGCAATTTTCAAAATACAAAAAAATGAAAAGGACATTCCGTTGACCTTTCAATGGCATTTGAAGGGCTTACACAAAGCAAATTTTTAACTTAAGCAGTGTCATTTTCATTTCTATCATCGACTTTGATCACTTACTATTTGCATTATCTCCGGTTCAAATACATTCTCTGCCGTAACAACTTAAGCAGTGTCATTTTCATTTCTATCATCGACTTTGATCACTTACTATTTGCATTATCTCCGGTTCAAATACATTCTCTGCCGTAATTATTACGTGCGTTTGGCGGATCGGCGAAGGAAAGTTATCACGAAGCCACTCCGTGTTGAAAGCAAACGACGAGTCTCTTGGGATCCACAATTTGTCGGGTCTATTTTCTAAGGTAAAATTCAGCAAGCCTAAACTACACGCTGCTGTGCAAACCAGGCATCCGATGATGAAGTGGTACGGGTAAGTTGCTACTACTACTCCCCATCTGTAATTTCACTATTTTCTAAGGTAAAATTCAGCAAGCCTAAACTACACGCTGCTGTGCAAACCAGGCATCCGATGATGAAGTGGTACGGGTAAGTTGCTACTACTACTCCCCATCTATAATTTCAGAGAACAAAAAATATTTGTTTGTATAATAATTAGTGCTATCTTGGAAAAGTGATTTCCGCGATAAGGAGTAAGAAGTAAAATAAATTTAGCTCTTAAAAAACACAACTGAGAATGCAAGCAACATTTTTCCTGTGAACTTTTCTTATGAAAATTTTATATATGCACTGCAAAATTTTAACGAGGAAGGTGGGAGGTTGGGATGACTCACAGTTTCCTGCTCTATACCAAGAGTGAGTAGAATATAATATGCTCTATACATGCATAGAATATTGACACCGGCCAGTCTTATTTTTTGCAAGTGCATATAGGTTCCTATACCTAAAGAGTCCATAATAACGAATGTGGCAATTCAGGATGCCCAAACAGTTTGCACAACTGAAATAATATGGAAATGGAAGGCTTCTCCTTATCCGAGTGCATTATTACAACAAAATAACATACCTAAATATATCTTATTAACTTCGATTGTTCATTTTATCTGCATCGGCATTTATAATGTAATGTACCCATATCTGAGGTTTCATTGAGCTGCAACAACCCAATATAAAATGGAAAACATGAGTAGATTACGATGTTGTCAGTTTAAAAAAATGTCACGCCGGCCTTAACCTTTCTCCCACAGGTAGGATACCGATATGTGGAGAAGTGGAGATGCAATATTTAATTGTACTTTAGCACTCCTGCTGCGTGATGTTTATATTTATGTGTGTGCTGCATACTTAATGTATAAGTGCATACTGCTGCTCATAAAAAGGCATGCAAGATTATTGTAATTCTGTATGGCCAACTCTTTTGTGTTACAGTGATACGGATATAGTCTGCTTCAGAACACGCACTTCCTTTGGTGGCAGAGCACAAGATGCCGTCTTTCCTTCCTCACTGACCTTCAGATCTAACACTCGCGTTGTAGCTCTTTGCTAACAGTTAAAATGACTATGACCCTTAATTAGTTCAGGAGCAGGAGATAGGCAAAGGAAAACAAACACATTTACTGCCCATTTTACTTGACGCCTGCCTTTATTGCTCATGCTCATGTGCCCGTCATATTCTCAAATTCTTAAGGACGCATTTTGTTAACTTGTTGATCCTTACTTGCAGTTCTTGATCCTTGTTGTAATTCCTATAAATCTTATTCTCTGACCTTTACAATCCTCAAAAAAATCGCACACTCACACACACACACAGCTCGCTGCATTACATTTTTTTACCTAACAGGTACAGTGAAATGAAGGTAGTTGAATTAACAATTTTTCCTTTTTCATTATTATTATTGCAGAATGGAGATGGTAATGTGATGAGTGGTGGGTGAGAAGCTGTAAGTAGATAAGTGTTTTCTCATACATGCCCAAACTGCAAATTTATATTTTAATGCAAAGGCTTGCTCTTGCTCAACAGCCATTATTACTCTAGAAATGAAATGCATCTTTCCTCTCAATCTTTATATTAGTTGGTGACAAGGAAGGATAATTTGGTCAGTAAGGAAAGCCGTGCTAAACATACGTCAGTCAATTGCATCCGAATACAAGGATAATGAGATCATGACACGTTACACAACGACTTAACTTACGCATTTTAATTATTCAGGCGTAGCGGATTTATACTTGGCAAACATTCAATTTTCAATAAATATATTAAAAATCAAGTTAATAGTTAAAGAATAGGCAATTTGATTACTTCAGATTCCTACTTATTCTAGGCTTATTAAGTAATTATTAAAGAGAGGAAGGATGTAAGTTTCATCCTGTTGATTGAGGCAGACTGGACACCAGACAATTAACGATGACGCATATCACGTCTTTTCATAAAATGGATTGAACTCTTCATTTTTATGTTCACTCTTGAATGATTATTCCAACAAAAGAATGAGTTTGTCTCGAATGTAAGCTCATCAGAAGTGCAAACATTAAAGGTCTCTTCTTTACATAGCAAAAATACAGGAAATGTTAATTTAACGCACGTGAACGTACTTTTTATATGGCGATTACTTCTTTACTGCGAAAAAATAGCCCAAAAAAGATCTTAACGTGAATGCCAAACTAAGTCATTGTCAATATTACGAATTGCACAACTTCTTCCCCATCATTGGGAGTGGTACTAGC
>JAHZND010000436.1:0-13169 GCA_027744115.1 Acrocyrtus sp. NNG-2020
CATCGAACATTCAAGCACTCAGCAGCGTTTTTTTTGGCTGGTGTGAGAAAAACTAATTTTTTTTCAGTTTCGTGATTATCAAGTGCGTTTAATCAGGAAAATTGTAGGCATTTTTACGCAAGAAAGCAAAAAAGATTGTGACTATTCTTGCTCTAGTCCGCACAGTAGAGGAAGGGGCAGTGGGAAAGCCAGAAGAAAAAAAATTGTTTTTATTTTTCTTATCTCGAAAATCGAAAGTTTTTATCTGAAGAAATACTGAAATACGCGATTTTATTTTTTTACGCTTTTTTGCGTGTGCCCTATGCACTTCGCCAAAGTGCCAGTGAGCCAATAGCTCACATTCCAACATATTTTTGCTGCGGGACGCTGCTGGCTACAAAATTTATCGTTAAGAAGAAACATGATAACAAGGAAAGATAAGCAGTGAAAAGGAAAACATATCGAAGGCATACCCACAAAAGCAAGTACACGAGTAAATTTTTGGCTTCAGCCAAAACAATGTTGTATGAAACTGAAAAGCACTCACATTTCTAGGTAGTAATACTGTAATTCCTCGATTTTCACAATTTATACTCGTAAATACACCCCCAACGGAAGCGAGTAGTTGTCTTATTTACTCTCTGGCTTATCTATCTTTCTTATCGTGTCGAGGAAGAGTAAAGTCAGTAGTAGTCAAGTGCTGTGTAAGCTTTTACTAGTTTTTATGAATTTTCGGCAAGATGAATTTTTGGGATTTTTGGAAGGAGTGAAGAACTTTAGCTCACGAAACTGAAACAGATCAGATTTCCCAAAGTCAGGTGTGTTTTGTTTTGATATGTGCGGCTGGCGCTGGTCTTGGCCTGTGTTTGTTATCATTTCTCATTCTCACTTGTCTTATCAGAGCAGGCTCATGTTTATTTAATTCGAGAGGTGGTGGTTTGTTTTGCTGAGTGAGCAAGCTGCACTTCGTATTTGCACTTCTACCTTGTTTACAAAGATCACCTAAGACATGATGAGCACGTGCACTTCTATCTCTCATCTCTGCAAAAGAAGTGCGTGATTTATCGAAGTGGACCTTTTTTTAAATTTTTTTTGCAGAGATTACATTTTTTAAATTAAATTATTGAGAATAGTTAGTTTATAGCAAGCTCTTGTTAAAAAGTAGTTGTAAGGTTAGTGATGATTTTAGTGAAGGAGTATGAGAAACCATTCCCTAATTATTTTTTAAAATATATTCTTTCTAATTAACGGCTCCTTAATTTAATTTTGTTTTTATTGTTGCAGGTTATGGCAGTGGAGTGCACAGTGTGGATTTGAAATGGGACTGTAATAAATTGGAGAGTGGCAGGTAGCTGCAATTATAAAATTAAATTGATAAGTTTTACATCTATCGCGGAACCTTTGGCGAAAAAACACGTCTTTCAGTGTACGAGAATAGAAGCCTAACAACAAGCAAACAAACAATTTCAGTGTGAATTAATTAATTTGTAGGTGATTTGGAATAATAAGAGTGATGCGCAACGAGAGTCGTTAAAATACTTTTTATTGGTCTTTCATCTCTCGTGCGTGGCTAATTAGGTGAGCGGTGCAAGTTGTAAATTTTTGTAGTGTGGAAGAAAAACGTGTGTGCAAAAAAGCAAAAGCTGGCTGCGGTTGCGGTACCTGAAGAAGGCGGATAAGGATAAGGCACAATAAACTAACAGCGAACTGCACCTCCACTGCAGCAACGGCAGCGTCATGGCAGATTCTGGGGGACAGGTCAGTGCAGCACTTTCATTTTTTCAGGTGGACTAGTTAGTTCCCTTCTGGTTGTTTGTAGGTCAAGGTTTACTATAATTTTTTCCTCTGATAAATCAGTTAATTTGTGGTAGAGGTTGAGCAGCTAATTTATAAACTAAAACTAGTAAATCCCGTAAAGTGCAATAACACCCGACAAGATGCTCTGTTCGCCCTGTAACAGTTTGAGTTCATATTTTTGCAAGTTATGAGTTTTGCGACCTGTTAGTGAGCTTGAGTAAATATGTCGTGCTTTAAATGTCTAGGTAAACGACGCCCAAAAGAGGTAGGTTCAGCGGTTGCCGCATTTGCCGGCGTCTGTCGGTAGTCAAATGTCAAAAATGCTTTGACCGGCTAAAATTTCGTAACGTGTTGTTAATAAGTTTGACTTGCAAAAAATGAAAGTAATTATATGGATTGGCGTCATATACTCTACTCCAGAACTATACTTGTTAAGTGGTACTTCGTACTGAGGAAATTTTTGGTTTTTGTTCAATTTTTATGTAGAAATCACTAACCCTCATACATTTCAATGATGTGTACGACATCGAAAGTCAGAAGAAGGAGCCGATTGGAGGAGCCACCCGGTTTTGCACAGCGGTCAAGAAGTATGCTCATCTGGATCCCGTAGTTCTGTTCAGTGGAGATTGCTTTGCTCCAAGTTTACGTAAGCTCCAATTAAAAGTTAAACTTTGTTGACATTCCTTATGTTGTATCTGTAGTTGTAGTTATCTGGATTATTATTTTTCCACAGTTTCTACTTTCACAAAGGGGGAGCAAATGGTTCCAGTATTAAATCATGTAAACACAGCCTGTGCAGTGTATGGAAATCATGACTTTGGTAAAATTGGAAATTTTGTTCAGTATCAGTTATTACTCTTCTGCTTTTATCTATTTGCAAATATCATTGAATGATTATTTTATCCGTTTATAGATTTTGGCGTGGACTGCCTCGCCGACCTTGTTGAAAAGACAACTTTCCCGTGGCTGATGTCCAACGTCATCGATAAAGAGACAAACGCGCCATTAGGAGATGGAAAGGTTACATACGTCCTGGAAAAGAATGGGAAGAAAATAGGATTGGTATGAAAAGCCCGAAGCCTTTAATTAATTTACTCCTAATCTGATTACGTACCTAATTCCTGACGTCCAATAAATCGTACAAAACTTACCTTGTTGAGCAGATGGGGTTGGTCGAACTGGAATGGTTAGAGACCCTCTCAACTATCGACCCCGAAGCAGTTATCTACAAAGACTACGTCGAAGTCGGAAATGATCTTACCAAGAAGCTGAAGAACGAAGGATGCGATGTGATTATTGCTCTCACTCACATGAGATTCCCTAATGACTGCCGATTGGCTGAGAACGCAGAAGGAATTGACTTAATTTTAGGAGGTCACGATCACGTATACGATGTAAAGAATGTAAGCGCTCCACTCTAACTTTTCTAATCCCAAAAAACTAATTTCAAACTTCAAACTTTTTTTCCGTTTTTATCAAGCCAAGCACAATGCAATTTCTTTTTCTGTGACTGGAATTTGTCTCACAAAAAACTTTTGACACGTTTTTCTTCTTGATAACAGATCAAAGGAATTAATGTGGTAAAGAGTGGAACAGACTTTAGGGACTTTAGCTTAATTACAGTGAGTTTTAACGATGCTAACAACAATCCGCAATTTAATATTGAGAGGATTTCCGTAACTTCAGATCACGAAGAAGATCCAGCACTAAAGGCTGAGCTTTCACAGTACATAGGTACAAAAAATATTCACTCAATGGCTATAACTAAAGCGCTTATTAAAAATTTAAATATAATTAAAAAGTAAAAATGCAAGTGTTACTTTGCTTATGCATGTTTTTTAATTACATTGTTGAATAGAAATGATGAGTACAAAGATGGACGATGTACTCGGGGAGTTCCATGTTGAGTTAGATGGCTTATTTGAAACGGTGAGGACGAAGGAGTCTAATTTAGGGAATTTCGTGTGTGACATAATGCTTGCTAGCTGCAATGCTGATTGTGCTTTGTTGAATAGTGGTACTCTTCGTTCAGAGTAAGTGCTCATTTGAAAAAAATAACTTTTAACTTAAAAGTATTTGGTAATTGTGTAAAAAGTGATTCAATCTACTTTAATATATTTTTTCAGTCGAAATTCTTGAAGGTGGGTGACGAGTATGTGCAGCCCCACCAGTTTTATCGTTTAGTCACCAAAGATTATATTGCCACTGGGCATGATGGATACACTTGCCTGGCCACGGCGGAAGTGCTGGCGGATTCAGATCAGTGCTTGGAACTCAGTATAGCTATCCAGAACCACTTTCACGCCATTGAAATGGTGACTGGTCATACGAGACGGAGTTCAAGACATCACCAGTCGCTTATCACTATGTCCAGACGGCACAGTCTGCTTCGTTCAATGACATCCTTTCATGAGATAAGTGCGGGGCCGACTTCCCTCGAAAGATGCAACTCGCTTTCTCCCAGGCCTTCCCTATCCAGACAAGGTAACGTTGTCGAGGACATGGAGAAGAGTAGCTGTAGACTAGCACCGGAAGTGGAAGGGAGAATAGTAGTCATCAAAAATAAGGAGGTAATTATAGCTCCTATAGTACTTTAAGATGATCTTTGATCTCATAATAACCTGCTAATTTATTCGCTACTTTAAAAATTCCAGTCATTGCAAGATCTAATAAATGAAAGGAAGGATTGGGAAGCAAGTCGAGCGATTAAGGAGGAAGAGGACGAAAATTTAAGTCCAACCACGCCCACTGGTAAGATCATTGACGAGCAGTAGTTCCGTGAAAGCGACAATTGGATAACTTACGAAAAAACTGAATTTTTAAAATTAAAATTTTATTTTAGTCCGTGTTTTAAAGATTTTTTGCCTGTTTGTTTGCAACATCTTTAAAAATACCTTGTTTATCCATATAGTAAGCTTTAAAACAGTAACAGTTTACCCAACTGCAATTTTGAATGGTGATATTTTTCTGAACTAAAATATGCACAAATAATAATTATTGTGTTACTCAAATCTAGTATTTAGGAGGTCCTATTTCAGTATTTACTAATTTTAATAAGTCACAATTTAAGCTTTAAAATCAACTACTAAGTTATTAGCGCTAAGTTGTTAATATGAAATTGCATGTACAATTTAAAAAGCTAATTTAGGGACGAGGATGAGGATAGGAAATAAGCAAATGCAACTTACAGCATTAAATCCAATTGCAATTTATATTTTGCCTAGTCTTTAATAGATGTGCTTTAAAAATAAGGTTAGCTTAAATGATTTTGAAATCGTGCTGATCGCAAACTTTATTATTATGTAAAACCTCGTTTAGCAAACTATCAAAAAATTGGTATCCAAATTGGGAATTTGCCTTCAATTATTTCCACACATATCACAAAAAATGTTTCAGTCCTTCCACTTATCAAATAATTTTAAGCTTGCTAATGCTAATTAATTATTGCGATAAGGTACACTTTTGAATTTTTGACCAAAAAGTTTTGTTTTTGCAGTGATTTTTTGGTCCATCCAATTTAAAAAAATAATTGTAAACATTTTACCACTACTTACACCGCACTAACGCAAATTTTGAATGTAGTAAAGTATTTAAAAAAAATAATTTTAAAAAAGGAGCTATACAAGCTAAAAGTATTTTATGCAATTCCAGGACTCCACACATCCGCATTCTAGAACTTAAAATTTTTTAGTAATGAAAAGGCTGAGAAAAGAATGCCTCATTAGTTAACTAAACTTAAACTGTTTCCGTTTGTTTTTGTGCTGTCTCGTTCCTAACACAAATTTTAAAGTGTCTAATCAAATTAAGTTGTTAATTTATAGCTTTAAAAATAAAAAAATTATAATAGATAGTACGCTAGTGCAATAAAAAAGTTTTTCGAGTAGTAATTTCTCACGTAGAAAATTGTACAATTTAATAAGACAATTATTATTATTGAATTTTACTTCAAGCAAAGTTGTATTTCAGCAGGACATCAATTATTATTAATCCAGTCCAGAAAAATAATTACTACAACCACTCATCGTAGTTTGTTATGAACTTTAATAATACTCGTAAATTAAAAAATACGTTTGATATTTGTTGCAATTAAAAACTAAAATGGAATGTTTATTTTTTTCGTGCATACTAATACAACAGCTACAGCAAATTTATATTTTAAATGCTACGCTGTCGACATCTTCCACTAAGGAAATTTGCTAAAGTTGTTAAGCTATATTTTTTACTACTATTTTCCACTTAAATTTTTTTCCAGATCATCTTGCCCGACTACGCAGCTTGCATCTAGCTGCTTTAAACCGCGAAGGATCTCCCGAAAGCTTCCATTCTCGAGATCCATCCCCATCAATAGTCCTTACGCCTTCTTCCACTGACTAAAAATAATTAGCCGATTATTGAGTCCCATTCAAAAAAATAATTGTTAAGCAGTAAAATAGACCTTCATTATAATAGAATAGTCATAGCATAGCTCTTAGAATGGTTCCCAGTAGGATAGAGAAGTGCATGCCCACTTTTGCCATTTGTTTAAGTTATTTAGTGACAGCAGAAAATCCAATTAAATGTTAAAAAGAAAATGTATTTTTGACTGTGAAAGTTTTTCTTGTTCATGTAAATACTTTCTGCTCGTTGGGATAACAGCAAATAAATTGTCGCGCTGTTCATTGTTCGTTCAGGAGGAGACAAAGAGTCGTATTCGCATATCTTCAATTGTCGGGAAGACAGCAATTCTAGCTAAGAAGCCTTGCCGTTATAGTGTCGTTATGGATTTAATTAACAACGTAATTAAAATTTCGTTAATCGTTAGCATTTTCTTTAGGACACGAGCATTTCGCGATTTTACGTGTGACTCGATAAGATTTTTATCTTACTATACTAACTTCGAATTTTCCATGCGCATCAGTTCTCTCTTGTGACAGAAACAAGTTTGATACATTTTGCTGAGTTTTTAAATTGCGATTTACGCATTTTCAAAGAGAAAACGTAAATGATGTCTGAGCTGAACCAGACCCCCGAGAAGCCTACTCGGAGTAAGAGTAAGAGCATCGATGACTTGCCGACGAACATTTGGAATCAGATATTGGAACAGCTTACGTGGCAGGACGTAATTAGATGTCGCCGAGTATGCAAAAAGTGGGAGTCTATCGTTGGGAGCTCGAAAGCAATTGAAACGTTAGTTTTTAGCGTTAGTAAATACTCCAGAATCTCTTGAAGCGCTACGTTTTCTGCTCCCTTCGTTTAAAATAAGGCACTTCATGATCACCGGCGTGGATCTGGAGAAAAGACTGTTGGCGCATCAAGATGCCTTCCAGTATTTCACTAAGAATCACTGCATCCGGATAGAGACTTTGTGGTTGAAAAAGTGCTCCTTGGGTGCGGGTCGCTTTCTGGAGTTGCTTGCATTTTGCAAGCGCCTAAAGAACCTCATTGTCCAGGATTGTCCCTTAGTGTACCGACCATTCATGGGGCTCATCCACTGGGAGATGTGCTTTAAGTCTGTGAAGCGGAACCTGGCTCAAGTCAATAATCTCAGGCTGATGGAAAATTTTTTCAGTGACGAGAACCTTTATGGGCTAACATGTGAAATGAACTCGCTCGAGTCAGTTAACTTTAACTGTCAAGCTGGACGGTTACCTATCTACACTATTTGCAACTTGTTCAAGAAAAACTCCGCCACCCTAAATGAAGTCACATTTAAAGGTCCTCTTTACTGCAAAGACTCTAGCAGTTCAGTTTTGAAAGCTGTAGCTGCTATGCCTAAAATGAAGGTACTGAAGGACATCCAAATTAATCGAGGGCTTTCGGACGGATATGACAATCCACTAATTCTGGAGAATCTCCTGGGAAAGTGTCCGGCTCTCACGGCGCTCTCCATATCCCAAACTGTGATTGACAAGAGAACGCTATCTGGAGTGCTGGACTCCTTAGAAGAACTGAAATTCTATTGCTGCGCCTTTTCCAAAGACACATTCAGTTCTGACAAACTTTCTAAGCTGAGCAAACTCACCGTTTCGCAGCTTGGCAACTTGGACTGCTCAGAAACTACAAGGGAGGCAATTTACACTTTACTAAAGCTCCGAAAGCCGCTGCTGACTCATTTGAGTCTTAATTTGGTAACCGAAGAAGACAGGCGCTTTGTAGAAATACTCACTCCTACGAGTTACCCAAACTTAAAGGATCTCTCCATATGTTGTTATGCTGGAGAGCCAGAGCTCAAGGGTCCTAAGTTCCGAAGCATTTTCACGAAGTTTTCTGGTCTGGAGTCGCTCTCACTTTTCAACTGCCAATCACTAACTTGGACTGCTCAGAAACTACAAGGGAGGCAATTTACACTTTACTAAAGCTCCGAAAGCCGCTGCTGACTCATTTGAGTCTTTATTTGGTAACCGAAGCAGACAGGCGCTTTGTAGAAATACTCACCCCTACGAGTTACCCAAACTTAAAGGATCTCTCTATATGTTGTTATGCTGGAGAGCCAGAGCTCAAGGGTCCTAAGTTCCGAGGCATTTTCACGAAGTTTTCTGGTCTGGAGTCGCTCTCACTTTTCAACTGCCAATCACTCGTAGACGATAACATTTGCAGATCCGGGACGTTTCTGACGGACAGATCACTGAGCAATATGAAAAGTCAGAAATGAGCTATCAAATTTATCCCCATCAAACTAATTTTCAGTTTATCCAGATAAACAATTATTGTAAATTACCATTCTTCCGCAGACCTTCGACGTTTAGACTTATCTAAAACTGGTATTGGGAACTACACCGTCAAGGACTGTATTCTATGCATGAAAAAGCTCGAAAGTCTTCGGCTCGATTTCACCGAAGTGGATGAGGACGGTCTCCGGGAGATCCTTACAGCAACTAAAGAGAAGCTCACATCCCTTCGTGTTGTCAACATAAGCCACTCCGCATGTCGTCCGCAACCTGATAAGCTCGCCGAGTTAAGGGACATAGCCCCACAAGTCACAGTCAATTGTCTGTTCAAATCCTAAAAATGATAGGAATCCCCATAAGCTCATATATACTCATTTTAGTTAAATTACTATTTCCATTTAATTAATTTTTCACACCTGTGCGGGATTTGTTTTATAACTTGAATCAAAAACAAAAATAATTTTATATAAAGTTAATTTCATGCAAAAGAAAGAACCCCTGTTGCCTGTGCTGATCTCTCTTCACCCCAACCTAGATAATTCTTTTTTAGACTGTCCACCCTCCTCACTTTCAGAAGTTGAGCGATCATTACCAAAAAAATATCTACAAAAATATCAAACAACGCATATCAGATATCTATCTGTAAAAGTGGCATGAAATGAGATTGATACAATCTCCTACGCTCCCCAAAAAAAACTATTCCATGCAGTTTATGTAATATTTATGTGTGTTTACCCATTTCACGTCATAACCTAATCATGATGAGCCACTCCACAAACTATGGACCATACCCTGAGAGAAATCTGAAATCTGGTCCGAATTTCATTAATATTTCTGGTAGTCAGCTCTTTTGGCGAAATAGAGATAAATGGAGTTGGGCGCACTACACGCAATTTTATTACTTGAGACGTATGCCTGAGACTGAAAAAAACGTTCTTTTCAAAAAATATAAGCGCATATTGGTGAGTGAGCACTGAACATTATTCATCGTTATCATCATCCCGTTTACAGTCCACATTTACAATTCTACATCCAAACAAAAACCTTTTTTCCCAAATGATTATGATTACAATGATGCGGACAGCCGAAGTCATCGGCGGATTGAAAACAGTATGTTCCCTTCCCCATTTCTCTGTAGTGACTCGGTAAGGGGTAGAGGCTGCAGTGGTGACTGCGACTTTTCCAGGGATGAAAGGGGAAAAGGGATAAATAACTTTTTAGGGAAAAAAATGAATTGGCTGAAGTGCGCTGATCAAAGAGTGAGCTGGAAAGCATGCAAATGCATTATCTCCTTTGGCATGGCCGTGGCAGTGTGATCATCTTCTCATTCATTGGTGACTGCTGATATGACATTTTTCCGAATGCTTTTCATTACATTAGGCTAAAAAAGTGACGTCAATTACCGCTCCTTGATGAAGATCTATGGGAGAGGCATGGAGAATCTGGCCGATGTTCCATTTCCTCCTCTCATATGCTCCATCAAAAGGCATTTCTATGCTAAAATGTAATTAAGAGTGGATCTCTACGATTTGGAGCAGTTTTTGCTTTAGCAAATGACGAGGAGGAAAAAAATAAAAAGTTGTGTGAGGTCTTCGGAACAATTAAATTAGTTAAAGTGAAATTGGACTGGAGACGCACGCATCATCCATTTAAAAAGCGTGCATGGCCATATGAAGAAGGAAAAATGGGCGCTAACTAGATTAGCGTGACTTTAGGAAGAATGAATGGGAAAAAGTCATTCGGAGGATTTGAGATTCATCCGGTCATCCTAAAGTAGATCATTTACCAATTTACCACAGCTTTGCGGCCCAACGAAGCGAACCAGACGTAAAAGTATCTTGTTGCCCCAGTGCATGCTCACATTAACTTTTAAAAAGTTTACTCATCCGTTTCTCACAAATGGGGGAAAACTGTAAGAATTTTTTTTTCTCTAAAAAAATCTCAGAATCAGTTCAGTAGCTCACATGCATAGCAGAGTGCAGCATATTTTTTTTCAAAATTGAGTACTTGACAGAAAGCGATATGGGAACGCACAGGAAGCAAATCACAGAGGAATAGTGGAAACGTGATGGACCCACGTTCGCATTCATTCAAAATTTAGATTGGATATTGGACTGCACATTGCAGCGTAAGTGGATGAGCAATAAGGGCACGGAAATATTATGGTTGCAATTGCAAGTGCAAGTAACTCATCCGTTTCTCATAAATGGGGGAAAACTGTGAGAATATTTTTTCTCTAAAAAATCTCAGAATCAATTCAGTAGCTCACATGCATAGCAGAGTGCAGCATATTTTTTTTCAAAATTGAGTACTTGACAGAAACCGATATGGGAACTCACACGAAGCAAATCACAGAGGAATAGTGGAAACGTGATGGACCCACGTTCGCATTCATTCAAAATTTAGATTGGATATTGGACTGCACATTGCAGGGTAAGTGGATGAGCAATAAGGGCACGGAAATATTATGGTTGCAATTGCAAGTGCAAGTCGAACCAGAAAACGAGACGATCGAGACACAGCGGGCCTTGAAGGAGAAAGTGGAAGTAGAACCGGTTGCATAAATTCATAATGAAGCTCAGAAAAATAGAGTAGCAAAAATGTGATGTGAAATGGGATCGGGCATATGGTCAAGTGGGTGTAGGTCTCCTGCTATTTGGCTGTGCAACCTTCATTAATGCATTTTAAACATTTTCGTTTTATCGAAAACTGATTTGGATCAATAGTTCAGGCTGAGCTAAAGAAGTTCAATTTTTCTTTACATTGAAAGAAGCATCATATTCATAATATTGCTCTAAATTAAAAGGGCTTTATCCAGTCCCCAACAGTGAAAAACTGCGAAATACTAAAACCACTTCCTTCAAAATACTCTTACCCCTGTAAATCATCTCTTAATTTTAAATACTAATAAATTTATTCGGATTTTGTTAACGACGTTGAAATTCGTAATTTAAATTCTGTACGTAGATACAGCATTAGTGTGGCTCTTAAATATTTCCTATTCCGTTCACAAAACAATAGACAAATCCGAATCGTTTTTAAAGAAGCGATTTTACAGTGACTTGATTTTTTTTGCAAGAGAAATAATAATGTCGAAAAGCAAGAGAAAAGAGACCACCCTTCTCCCTACACGAAAAAACTGCTTCATTTATACTCGACTAGAGCAAGGCAAGCACACACCTCTCAAAATGCCCGGATAAAGTGTGAGGGTTCCTCCACACCACCGAGCAGTTGCTTTCTGTCTCTCCAGCAAGCCACACTACAGCAAGAGCAGCCGCAACAAAAGGAAAACACATCCACACAGTAAAAGGGCGATCGGGAGGAGTTGTCTTTGTCTCCGCTAAAAAAATATTCGGTCACATCATCTCTTACCATCACCCTTCCTTCTTCGTGTGCTACCAATTTCCGCACACTCACTTTTAAAAACGAAACTTGAATCTCCAAGTCAGTCCAACCATCTGACATGGTCACTGCTCACTGACACTGCATTTTGCAGTTTATATTCGTCCATTGTTTACAAAAGTGGGTTGAATAGGGTGCATTCACTCCACAGTTAATTTTTTTACTTCCACTTCCATCGTCAACAAAAAAAACGCCCGGGACTTTATAGCAAGTGTTTGTTGTGTCGAGCTGAAACATCTGTTGGATCCAATTTATTCCTGCAGTTTTTGGGGTGGACTAAACGGTGAAGCTTCAAGCTATAGTGTATTATATCCCAGCTTGTTTTATTGTGATTTTACGTAACCAAAGACAAACTGGAAAGGTTATCAGATGGAGCTTTCCGTAAACAAAGTATACCTATGTCAGTCCCGTTTAGTGGCTGTCACACTCATTATCGATATCTGAGTCCCTTTCACTTCTAATTATCATTCTGACGGGGACGCTCAGATTTTGTTGTGAATAGGACCACGGGCTACCGTACCCTTTTTTCCATAGTCCGGGCCGACGGCCGTAGGGTATCCAGCGAGAGTCTGGTGAAGTATCATTGAACTTGCTCGGGACTCGGTGCTCTCTCCATCTCCCCTTCAAAAAAAACTCGTTTTGAAAAGGGCTTAGCCTTATGCTCTCCTTCAGTCAGCTATTCAAATATATGAGCTGGGACTTTTTATTGGTAGCAGAATATAAACCTACAGGTTTCCCTATGTGCAGCAACGGACTTAAGCATATGGATATTGGATTTCAGGAGATTTGGCTCAGAAATTTTTTTTTTCTAATTTGGTGATTTGTGATTACCCAACCAACCCTGAGGATTAGTGAATGGAGAAAGAGTAAGGTTGGACAATTTTTGATGAATGCGAAGCTGACAAGTTGGGAAACGAGAAAGGAACTAGTAATATATTGGATTATAATGAGTTCCGCGGAGGCACATATGTGAAGGGAAACGAACAGATTGTACTTAATTACGGTGAAGTTTTTTTTAGGAGAGGACAAGTGCATTTCATAAAAAAATAATTTTTTTTGAGCGAGGAGTTTGTGCTAGTGAACTTTATCTCAGGGAAAAAGTGGAAGAGTGCTTGAAAGTAAGGAGGGAATCGAGGTCAATTAATTAAATGGGATTGGAAGGGGTGCAGACTATCATGACTACATCGGTAACAATTCCCGCTTCCGGTTCCCGGAATACGGGATCCACCTGCAGTTCCACGACTAGCCCACCTACAAGCAGTAACTCTCCGGACCACGTAGTGCGGAAGAAACGAACCTTTGACATCGCATTTTTAACGGGCCAGACAGAGAAGGAAAGCTCCA
>JAHZND010000437.1:0-15469 GCA_027744115.1 Acrocyrtus sp. NNG-2020
AGCACTCGGGAGAGTTGCAGAGGACGAACTTGAAGAAACTTTGCTACTAGCATTACCTCCATTTGATACTCCTTCATTCATTGGCAAGTCCAGGATGTCCCGCATCGAAAATCCACCTCCGGAAGTAGGACGTCCGTTGCTACTTCCACTTCCATAATTTCCACTCAATCTACATTCAAACAAGTCAAAATTATATTCATTTCATTTCATATGCAAAATGACGGAGCCATTTTTACTCATCGGAAAAACCCGATTTATCCTACCCTCGCATAATATTTTATGACAGTGAGCATTTTTTGCACTAGCTAAACTATAATTGCCAAAAAAAATTAATGTACCGAGTGCAAAATCGTAAAATATCGTAGAAAACTGGGGTTCTTATCAGCGCGAATAATAATTAGCTTTATCGCTGCCAAAATTTAATGATTACAATCAGTTGAGTTCAGTTGGGTTGACGCGATAAGGGAGCAAGCTGCGAAATTTTATTTTTTATCATTGAAAAAAATAATATTATACAACTAGAATGATGATAAATCATTCCATCTGATCTGATTGTTGGCGTTAGTAGAGTAAAAAAAATTAAAAATATCGTTATTCTCGCGCAAGCGGATCGCGGATCGCTCTCTCATGTCTTATGTCAAAGATAACATAGGAAATGAAATGGCTTATCAGGGGGTATTGTATTAAATTTTGTGACGGGAAAGCTTGGTGATGACTTTGTCCTGCTGATCGTGATCATGAACGGCGAGGGTGGTTTAGAGGTTTGCTGAAGGTGTAAATTGTAAATTTTTTTGGAAGAAACGATAGATACGCGATACACGATTACAAAATTAAAAATGGCTTTCTTTATGACAGCGACAGCGACAGCTCACCGAAACCATCGGACCATTCTCGTATTGCGACACCAAACCATATCACCACCAGCACCAACCCTCTGCCGAGGAACAATGGGCGCCGTTGTGTTTCCTAATAATGAATGGGTTATCAATTGGAGCCCCACGCTCGTAAAAATTTTTTGCTCTCGATCCCTTATTTACTCTAACTTTATCGTAATCTGCGCTAAACCGGAATACCTAATAATATATGCTCCAGGTTAATGCACAGTTGACCTTGAGCTGGCCATTGAGCCTGGATTTTTTAGATGAGCTGGGGTCACTGTCAAGGTCAAATTTGGAAATTTGGTGTAGTAAAAAAAATAAAACTATTTTTATACGCTTACCTTGATGGAAGATGCATATCCTCGTCATTCAAGTCGTAGTTATCTACAAGTGCCATTGACGACGACCAATAAGAGGAAGTCGGGAACTCATCCAGGGAGAGTAGTGTGGAATGAGTAGGTCCAGGAGCATAAGGTCCGTACAGCGGTCCTGCGGATGAGTACGCCAACGGCCAATCTTCACTCGGGTGAAAGGAAGTGGATGCCATGCTGTATCTGATAACGCTTGTCGGGGTGCTTCTGCTCTCAGTTCTTTTCCGTTTTTGAGTGTCCAAATATGTCGGAGAAACCGGATCCCTTTCAGTTTCCGCTGGAGGTGCGCTCGTGCTCTCGCTAATAAATTTTCTTTTCAGATTTTTGTATTGGCTGTAGTCTCGCTTTGGGGAGGAGCCAAGAATCATTCCCGTACTTGGCTGGAGTGTCACCAGGAAAATAAATATTTTTTTTCTCAGAATCTCGGTTTCAGCACGAAACTAATTTTTACAGAAAAATTCTATCGTGCATTTCGCATTTAAGAAAAAAGTAATAATTATTCTTTTTTGACTGGCTGTTAATTTATTTTCGGAGGAAGAAGAAGAAGATTCGAGCCAATTTATTGTTACTAACTGACTCGTTTTCTCTCTCGGGCGCCTGCCTTTATTTTTCTTTTCACGGTTCATGGACGAGGACGAGGACGAGAAATTTTGAGCGAAACTGGGGAAATTTTTAGCCAAAGATTGCTACATCACCTGCAGCATGATAATGGACAAAAGACAGGAGGACATGAGGCTACATCATTTTATATGTAGAAATAATTATCAACTCAGCGTCACCATCAATCCATATCATTTTTCTCCTGCCTCTGAACCTCATCGCATCGTCAGCACAAATTCATTTTTTATGTGTGGTAAAGCGATGGGCGCAAAAGAAACGTAAAAAACAGCCAAAAACCTCAGCTCCAGAATGTACGTGCGAGGATTGAATTGAGTATTGCTTTATGAATTGGACACACAATTAAAATAAAAAGTGAAATGAATTGTGTAAATGCACCTATCTCTCCTGAGCAGTCACTCATATTTTATTATCAATTATCGCTTTTTATTAGTTTATCTAAGTTTACCGTAAATATGTCCATTTATAGAAACTACATAATCGTAACCACCAAATTTCCACCTCACCACCGTGTAATACACGCCAATACGAGCAGCATCACCTATTTCAAAAAAATATATTGACGGACGATCTACCTAAAAAGCCGATGTTTAGTCTGCCACAATAATTTTTCATTTTGTGTTATGGCCAGGTTGAAGCTTGCCTGGTTTTGGTTTCGAAAATAAATTCAATATTTGGCCAGCCCTTATCAGAACCTCGTGTGCCGAGAGGAAAAAAAGCAGAAAAGGATTTTCTTGTATGATGTAAAAATGAAATTGGATTTACTAATGGCTAAAAACATTGTTTAGAAGGAATTTAGCGGTAAAAAAGGAAAAAACTGTCTTTAATATTCAATTTTAATTTAAAAAACTGGCATTTTGCAGATAAGCGAAAGTCTCACTTTACCCCAATAATCCATTTCAGTCCTGGTTATATTCGACCAGCCATGGATCCGGTTCCTTCGATCTCATGCAAAGGAACAGCTCGTAGACGTATAGGTAGACTGGGTGGATGAGCTGTTTTTCGGTAAAAATAGTCATTAATTATCAAAAATTGTGTGTTAATTTAGTAAAATTATTTGTGATTATTTGGAGGGGCGCACAATCAACAGCCAATTGACGAGGATTAAGAATCCCATCGTGGACATGGCCATTGTCGTGTACTTATAAAATCTTACTGAGCAGCCGTAGTCAACCGGCTGCGGCTCCGAAAAGTACTCCTCATAAGTGTTCGCCTAATAACAAAAACTGTTAATTGCAAAATTTTAACTCTCCTTGCGATTAGTATTTTAAGGTTTTTACTCGAGTGTAGCAGGATTTCGGCCACCCAATTGTAGGCCCATCGATATAGTCCCCAGGGCCGTTTGCCCCGCAACATGAAATCTTTTTATGCGGAAACGTTCCATGAGCAGATTTTTTTGACCGAGGAAGGACTCAAGGGAATTTTATTTAAATAAACTTTTTGCAAAAACTCACCAGAAACTGCGTGTACAGGAGCCGACTGGGAAGCTGAGTGTAGTAAAACTTGTTGTGGAAAATAGTGTGGATTTCCTTATCAGTCTTCTCCGACTGGAGATACCACATCGTACTTCGGAACATCCACACCACAAAATAGTAGAATGCTAGGCCGTACCAGAAATAGAATTTCTGGAAAGAGAAAGTTCACTCTTATTTTAAAGCCGTGTGACATTTCACTAGCTTTTCACTCTCATTAGTACTTCCTGGTCTTTTTCTCTATACCTTGATCCTTTCCCGGAAGTATTGCTTTACAGTTTGGTTGTGCTCAACTGCCGCAGCGGTCTTTATCACTGCCATTCCTCCGTGGAGATAGCCGAGGAATATAAGCGCGTAAATTCCAGTGGGGGCTGCCCACGGCATTCCGCTAATTGCTTCGACCATCGTGTACGTAACGTAGTTATCGCCCATTCGGGGCCCACAGAGATAAGTGCATTGTAGCAAAGTAGTTAAAATCTAAAAAGAGAAATGATAATATTCTCACTTTTCCTTGCTGGAAAAGTATTTTCCAGTTTATTTTTTTTAATTGGATGAGTACAATTAAGAGAATTCCAACGGAGTAACTTCGCCGTTTCCACACATCGACAAAGTCATTGGTGAGCGTGCTCCTGTCAACCGTCATTGTCAGCAGACTCTCCCTCACGTGGGACCGCCCTTCAAGGGAACTCACCTTCGTGCCGACTTGCATTTTGCTATAATTGCTAACAAAAATTGTGAGAGCGGACCCTCCAAGGTGAGCCTCCAGAGTTGGCTTTGTCGCATCAGGAAAGTCTGCGATTTTCTTGATTTTTTCTCCTTTTAGTCCAGGCTCCTTTTTCTTCCTTTTTCCCCTCGTGGGATCAGGAATTTCCGCTGCTTCGTCCGATTGAAAGAGACACTTCTCTGCCTTGTCCACTCCCACTTTGTTCAGTACCGTTATGAGAGGGTCGTCTTGCTTCCAGCCTTCTCCTCCACTTCCGCACCGCTTAGCGACGTCACGCAGCTTAGCCATTGGATTCGTATACAATGTCTGGATGTCTTCCTTTTTCACACTTTTCTTTCTCTTTCCCTTCCTCTTCTTCCGGCTCAGGCTCCGCTTCATTCTGTCACTGAATTTTTCAGCGGTTAGTGCACCTCCCTCTGGCTTCAGTGGCTTTCCGTCCTTAACTGCATTCATGTTCGAGAGCTTCCACCTCTTCGCAATAATTTCCTCAGCTAAACGAATCAACTTCCGGTGATGGCAGTGCAGCTGTTTCACCATTTTCTCCAAATGCTCTGCCGCTTCGGACCGTCCCATGTGAGATCTTAAATTATCAGGATCATCTCCAGTTTTCTGCTTAGCTGACTTCAAAATCTCCAGAATACTTTTAGACCGTTTTGCCGTATTTATTATGGCGCGCCCTCTCTTCTCAAAGTTATCTTGGGGTATATCCATCTTCGAGGATGAGTCCGATGATGGCAGATCCAGATTTCCGAAAATTTCGCTGGCCTGAATGCTAACGCTTCCATGATGCAGAATTATGTTGTCCGCAAACTCGCGGATAAAATCAGTATGAATGTGGGGGAGCCCTATTGGCTTCTCGATAATTTTCTTCATTTCCTCCGCATTCTTCACAATCTGCTCGTTTAGCTTTTTCTCGTCATCTTTCCTCTCCTTGTCCATGTTTCCTCAGCCTTCATCAATACCGTTCCAGTATAATTTCCCTCGGAATTTATATAATTTCGGTGTGGACTTTTCGCGACCAGCCTTCCGCAAAGCATTTTATTAACGCGTATTTTCCTCAAAATTCGCATTTCGGTACATTTTAAATAGAAGAGTTGCGTGGAGATTCATGAAATAGGAGACCTCGGAAGTAAATTCGTTTCCGTTTCTACTAATTATCGCTGCAAACATGAAATTGCACATCTCGCAATTTCACATAAGCTAACAAAGTCTAAATGAAAATGGATTAAAAATAAATTTTGGTGTTTGCCTGTGAACAAATGTTTTTCCACCTGTAAATACTACATAAAACAAGCTATTTTCCTTCCTTTTAGTGGCAGATTTTCGCCATAAACCTTATCTGGCTAAAAACTTGAATAGGTCTGAAAGGATCAAGCTCAGGATTCCTCTTGAAAAGTGAGAAATATGAGCTCATTACTTTCACCGTTCACTCCCATCGATGCGCATCCTTTCGCATCCTCACTCAAGCTGATCGCGATCTTACTCAGCAGCATACTGAGCTTTGGAGAACAAAGAGAAGAACGGTTTTATATTTTTTGTTGACTCCTCTTCACTCCAGTTCGCTGACGAGATATGGGTGTGAGGTGAAAATTGCTTTCACTCTATCCTCCTCTCAAGAGCTATTAATGAAGCCGTTCTACATTTTTCCAGTGTTAGGGACTCTAGTCAGCTACCCACCTTCCACTTTGCTCCTTTCTCTCCATTTTTTTCCCTCCCTACTACAGCTTCTCCCTGTGCTCTCCTTACATCACATTTCCATCTCATTTCCTTCCCACAACTCCAACTCCAGCAATGCAAACACTACAGATTACATTCCCATTTTAAAAATTAGCAGCAGCCTGCCAGCTATTACATATCCCTCCACATTTACTTCTCTCCCGGGTACCCTACAACCAACCTCACCACATCCCATATATTTTCCAGCAATTCTCCAGCAACAAAGACTCCCCTCTGGATAGCGATATACCAGTCCTCTGAAAAATCCACTACTTTTTTTTACAACCATCCTCAATTCCTCATCTCCTTGAAAGAAAAAAAATATAAAATTGCAGCATTTCTCTAGGAAAACATCCATCTCGCCATGATCTTCCATACAGCTCACAATATTTCATCTCTTCAAAAAAAAAACTTCGCATCGCACTTCTTCTCCTTTCTTCCACTGGGAATCTTTTTTTCTTCTTTCCTTCAGAGGACGGAGGACCTACTTGGTAGGTGTTGCTTTTCCCAACAAAAAAAAGATAGATGAGGAAGGTATCCGTATTATTACGCTATTTATTTTTCTCTCGCGCGGAGTAGTCTCCTCTACAGCTCCATCCCATTCACCATCCACATCCACATCCACCTCCACCGCTACCTCCACCACTCCAAAAAGGAAAAAAACAGGCAGTCTCACAATGTGTCCTACCAACACAAAAAATTCTAATATATTTTCATCCATTCCCATTCCATGTCTTTTTTCTACATGAGCTACTCCACGAAAAAAGGTATAAGCAAGGATAAGCCCAGAAGCTATAATCATAATCCATAAGAAGAGCAGCATAACTATAGGAAAAGGTAAAGTTGTAAGTTTTGTAAGTGGAAAACTTTTTTTTCGCCACGTTTCTCCCTATACCCCACATATTTTTTAATACTTTTCGAGCTTCATTCAGACTATGCAAAGAACACAGAATAAAAAATTCCGCCACACCACAACAAGTATAGAACAGCTTCTAGCTCTTCTCATTACAATAATTTTTTTTGTCTTCCGCTATTCTCCCTAGTATGCCTCTTTCCTCAGATTTTTCTTCTTTCTATAGGCTTTCAATAGGCTCATCCCTTCCCAAAAAAAACGTACAATTCGCTACTGGGACTTTATATTTCCTCAGTGTAAAAAAAAGTTTTTTTGTCCTGCCCACAAGAGCACAAAAAAAAGTTTTTTTACCTTGCCAAAAACTTCTTTTTTACTCTGGTGCATGTGGAACGTTGAACGTGGAAATCGAACTTTCCCTGCTTCCTCCTGAACACAAAAAAGCAGAGCTGGGAATACACATGGCTTTGGCTTTTCTACATGAAGAGGGTATGAAAGGGTTCACAGAGAATGCTGGACAAATATACAAAGAAAAAAATATCCTTAAAAATGTACATATTTCTCTCATCGCATTTCCCATCTTACACAAATATTCCAAGTCGAACCTTTAAAAAGAAGAAGAAGAAAAAACACATTTTTAAGGTATTTTCTCAGTATGTGTGNAAGAAAAAAATATCCTTAAAAATGTACATATTTCTCTCATCGCATTTCCCATCTTACACAAATATTCCAAGTCGAACCTTTAAAAAGAAGAAGAAGAAAAAACACATTTTTAAGGTATTTTCTCAGTATGTGTGCGGTAAATGCTGTTTTTTTCGAGTTGACCGATCTGTTCTCTCCTCTGAAAAAAAATTTGTCTATTACATTCTATTTTTTACTCGCCTTTATGCATAAAACAGTAGCCGTTTTCAGTAGATTGTGGCTTACGACGACTTGCTCTACGCAAAAAAAACTATGCATTTTCCTCTGCTGAAAAAAGGACTTGGCTAAAAAAATATTTTTTTTTTCTACGGGATCCCTATACCACTACCACGTAAAAAATTTTATTTTCTACTGTGCTTTCCTTTCATCGCCGTCCACTTGGCCAACAAGAGGAGGACTCAATAAGACCAGAGAAGAGAATTGAGCTTCACCACACACAAAATACTTGAAAAATACACAGCGAGTCCCTTTTTTATGTGAAGATATGCCCAAAAAGTATAGACCTTTCAGTGTATTATGAGCATAGAGAGAACGGCATTTTCATAGTTTTTTTTCTTGACTATTTTCAGGCCAGATACACTCTGCGAAGAAATTTGAAGAATATTATGAATAGGCTATGCCTTATGCCTCTCTATATCTAGTCACTCATAAAAAGAGTGTTTTTAGTGTATTACCAACCACGACCACTACCACTCTCATTTCGTTGCATTTATTGCAGGATACACAAACCGTTGTATTAACATTTTGTAGAATTTTCTCCCAAGCATAGTAATACTCGACTAGAGTCAGAGTATGATACGATATTTTTTTTCTCTGTTCACTTCTGTGTGTTCTGCATTCGTTTCGTTCACAATTCACGTTTTTCAGCGCAGCAGCACTAGCAAGTGAATGAATTCGAGTCATAGTCATATAATACATCCCGTAATTCCTACCAAAAAACACACAGACTGTAGTCGCTCTAACCAAACTATATTAATTTCAGTACATATTACATATACCTTTTCGATGTGGAAGACTTTTCCCATTCTCTCCACAATAAACTTACATTTTGTTGGGTAGAATATAGAGAACACCACAAAAAAGTTGAAAGTAAAATATTTCTTTATATGAGAACTGTACATCCAGCCTTTATGATATGCCTGTGCTACGATTATCATCAATATCATCATCATCTTCTCTCCTCTCACATCTTTCAATTCAATCTTATTATTTTTCCTGAAAAAAAATAATACTCTAGCTCCTGCTTATTATATGCTCTTTTTCTACTCTCTCCATCTTCTTCTCCCTTGAATGTTGAAGATATAGTTAATAGTAAAACGAAGAAGAGCTAAATGTTGAATTTTTTTTCTTGATGATAGCTCCACATTATTATTACAATCTAGTACAGTAGTACTTCCACTTTTTTTAACTTAAAGTTAGCTAATCGCAAGTTAAAAGTAAAATAAAAATGTATGTATGAGAAGGAGAGAGTATGGTTAGGTGTGTGTTCTGTTCTGTTCACGTCTTTTTTATTTTGTAAAGCTCCTTCTATTACTCCTCACTATTCACAAGTTTTGACTATTTCATGATGAGAGTAGTAATACAAGCCTTACAGCCTGTGAGGGTGATGATGATGAGGACGAAACACTAACGCGAATTGTATGGGCAAAATACATAAAAAAAATATTTCTACTCTGCCGTACTCATCATAGTAGTCTTCAGTCTTCAGCTCTGACTTAGATTTTTTAAATGGAAGAAATAAAGCAGTAAAAAAATAAGCAAGGAGAAGAACATATCATATCACATCAGCAGTAAAAAAGTACTAACAAGACATTCTTTTTAAAAAATAAAGAAATCTTCTTTAAATATAGGGAGGGTAAAATATAATAACCAGAGTTAAAATAAAAAAAGGAGTCAAGCAAATTTTTTTTCGTGTGATGTGTGAAGGGCTGCGAAATATAAAAATTAAGAGGAGGAGAAGCAGATATATTATGCACTAATAATAAAAAATTATGAAGAAGAAGGCGAGTTAAAAATAAGGGATTTTTTCGTTATTAATACATTTCTCTACATTTCGTTTTGGAATGTTGGAATAATAAATAAAAAATAGGGAAATTGCAGATAATTTTTTTAGGTGAAGTTGAAGGATTGGGAAAGGAGAAGAGAGGGAGAACTAAAATAATTTGCTGCAAAAAAATTTTTTGTGGAGAGTTGGGCAAGATAAAAAAAGGAAGGACTTGAGTAATTAGTTTGTGGGAGAAAGTGCATTAAAAAAGAGAGTATTTGGAAGGGAAAAAATAATAAGTTTTAAAAAGGCTGCAAAAAGTTGTGGAGAAAATAGAAAAAAGTGAGGTGAAAAGGTAGGAAAATGAGTTGAGTAGTTTTTGAAGTGTTTTTTTCTGTAAAAATGTGCGTTTCACGGAAAGGGGAGAATTCCAAGAAATCTTTACGCAAGGAAGTAATATGAGTATGTTGTGAAAGGAAGGAGGAAACAGGGGAAGGTGTGGAGATAATAAGAAACGAAGATAATTGAGGGGGGATAAGCGTCCGGATAATTAATACGAGATGAAGTCTTGGTAAGTGCAAAAATTATATATTGAATAATATGGATTTAGGTAAATTAAGGCGAATAATTATAATTTAATTTAAAGTTTATAGCTGAAGGGGTGAAAAAAGTGAAAAACTCTGGTGGAAAATTTAATTTTTGATATTGCGTAAGCACGTCCATTAAAGTTTAACAAAAAAATAAGATTAGAAAGTTGACGGTTCTCAGAAAACAAGGTTAATTTTTTAGCGAGGCTAAACAATTAACCTTGTTGGAAATTGAATTGGGTTTTTTACTATTGTGACAAGTGACAGCACTTCCTTTGTTTAATTAACAGTATAGCAGTGGTCAAATAGTGGTGAAGTATATTTGGTAATTGTTTTGCACGAGATAAAATAAATATGTTTTTTTAATAGTTTTGTTTTTCTCTAAATTATACTTCTTCCTTGTGGATTTTTTTATAGTTCGCTGCGCAAAATGCGATTTTAGGATTGGCAAGAGTGAGTGTTGTCCCGTACAAATTTGCGAGCTGATATTTTGCTGATACTCGATACATGTGACAAAATATCCGTCGTTGTTATTACATAATGGGGATCGCTGATCGCTCAGCGTTTTTTATTATGGAGCATGTAGTAATTTAGGAAAAAAACAAATTGACAAGATAAGCCCAGTTTTTTCTCTTCTGCTCCCGTAGTGTGATTCATAGAAAAGATGATAGGGAAAAATATACATTAAATGACACTCATATGCAGTTTGCTTATCGAAGTTGCCGTTTTTGTGTAGTATTTTGGTGTAAATAGTATTTTTTGCATAGGACTGGCGCTGGAGCGCTGGCAGTGTCACAGAAATTTATTTTTAAGAGAAGGAAGACAAGGAGAGGAAGGTGTTTAGTGATGATGATGGTGACGGAGATCCTGATCAGCAGATCACAGCCATTGGTGCCATTAAATGTATAATGGAGTTAACTCATTAAAAAAAATTAAATTAGTAGTGTTTTGCACATGATGCAGTAGTGAAGGTAGATAGTGCTAGTTATCATCTTGTCTTGTATGTGAGTTGATCAGTTGATGAATGATGAGTTTGTAGCATTTAGTGAATGCAAAGTGGAGCTGCATTTAAATTTAATTGGGAAATTTTAATACACTAAAAAGAGCATATGAGGGCTTACAAAGAAAGGCTTTTTTATTGTTTTTAATGAAGAAACGAACGTACCAATAACCACCCTAACATTTGTCACTTATTTGGAGCGTGGAAGTGGAGCTCTGTAAATTTTAGGTTCAGCTGGAACTTATGACTGAGAAGGCTAAAAAACTTTGATAAGATAGGTCGGCAGAGCTTATAGTAAGTTGACGAGCTACAATTAAACCTGTTTCGGGCTATCCCTCGTGTTTTATTTAGCAGAGGCGTAAATTTGATAACTTGCAGGAGAAGGTTTTTAGTCAGGTGTCCTGTGTCCTGTTAAACATGCTGTAGATTGTGTAGATGAGGGAATGATAAGCGTGGATCATCAGGACGTACTACTGACCATAGGTCAATGTTTTAGGGTATAAGTTTAAAGTAAAGGCGATTAACTTTTTATTTGTCTGTCCGTGTAAACGTCGCTGTCGGGTTCTTTCACTGAGCAAAAAGTAATCAGTTTTTTTGAGTTTGTAAACGTGGACAGATGACAGAAAGTCATTATTATTAGCTGATTATGAGATATAAAAATTGAGCAAAGAAATATATTTGGGTGATTATAAAGGTTGAGATTTTTATGAGCTAATAATAAATATTCATAATTTTTTTTAAATTTTTTTGTTGCAGATTATTAATTAAAACTTAAATTAAAGAAGTTACTAAGTGCGCCAGAACCAACTTTGCCTTGTCCCATTGCCACCACACCACCATGAGGAGAAAATTGGGCTGCTGTTGACGATCACAACAATTTTAAGATTCCTTCAAGGGGAGCGGGGGTTAAGAGCAATTAAATATTTTGGAATGTTTCAGTGTGAATGTTCTTGATTACAACATCGCGAAATTATAGATTTTGAGTGGACACTTAGGAATTTTTAGTTGTTTTGGTGTAAACAGACTCTTATAGTTTCTCAATGTTCGGAAGCACTCTGGAACAATTGTTTTGAACGGGCAACGAAATGTTGCCCGTATAAACCCTCCTCCACACTCTAAATTATTTACTGTCCTCTTTATACGGGGATTGTTTCCACCAAACTTTTTAAAGTTTCTACTGGAGATTGACACCGAGTTTTTAACTGTATTTTATATTAATTTTAATTTAAACATTTAAAGTTATAAACCATTGAGCGTTACTCGTTAATTTAAGTAAACAGTCGCTAGAAACAAAAAAAGAACAGATCTGCTTTTTATCAACCTACAACAAAAAAGGGGTGGATAACACAACTTAACTTGGCTGATTCTCTTCATTTAAAATCTTATCTTCGTTGTTTACGTTCCGTATCTGAAGTCATCATCGAAGACAGCAGGAGATTTTTACTTGCTCGTGGTTCCGCAGTGGTTTTAGGGGAAGCTTACCTTTCTAGTGATTAAGTTTTACTTTAAACTTTGGCCACAAGTAGCCTTTGACCCCTGCCTAAACCACCACCTTTCTCTATTGCAAATAAACCGTTTCAATCAAAAGTAAACAGCTAGAATGAGTAGTCGATCTAGAACAACGGGGTCAAATGACAACCGAGTGTCAAGTAAGCTGATTTTATAAATTTAAATTTTTAGTAGTGTTAGAGTATTGTGTGTAGGTCATTAAATTCATTTTTTAATATTTTTTGTTTCTCTAACAGTTTCCTCAGATGGAGGGAAGGTGACCACTGTAATAGCCACCCCTGGGGCTGGACCCGATCGCCCTCAGGAAATCCGTTATACGGACACGAAACCTATAGGAAATGGAAGTTTTGGTGTTGTTTATCAAGCCAAACTATGTGACACAGGCGAACTAGTGGCTATTAAAAAAGTCCTCCAAGATAAGAGGTTTAAGGTAAGTCGCAAAATTTAAATTTTTACAAAAAAGCTATACTTTGTTTGGTTGGAAGTTTGGAAGGTGAAATTATTTATTCAGTAAGAGTAATTTGAGTTTAATTTTAATTTGACTTACAGAACAGAGAACTGCAGATTATGAGACGTCTAGAACATTGTAACATAGTAAAGCTCAAATTCTTTTTCTACTCCAGTGGTGAAAAGGTAAATAATTTCCTACATTTATAATTTGATTTAAATATTATAAATGGTTTTCGCAAGTGGGCGTGACTAAAGTGTAGCATGGTTAGTTTACTTCCAAATTAATTCAAACTAAACATTAAAATTATAAACTCATCATCCCAACCATTAAGAATTTGAGATCCTTTGCTAATTATAAAATTTTAATTGTTTTCTAGATGTATGGAGCGCTGGTTGTGTATTGGCGGAATTGCTGCTGGGTCAGCCAATCTTCCCCGGTGATTCAGGCGTTGATCAGCTGGTGGAAATCATAAAAGTCTTGGGAACTCCAACCCGTGAGCAGATCAGGGAAATGAATCCAAATTACACAGAATTCCGATTTCCCCAAATCACTGCCCATCCATGGACAAAGGTAATTAAAAAAAGCTCAGTTTCCTACAAGGCCATTTGTCATCAATCTACACAAGATGCAAGACAGTAGTAGTTTTTACCTTTTACGACCTTCCGTGTATGTAGTCAATTCGGAAAATAGTTTGACGAAAGTGTAGTCAGTCACAGTAGTATTTAGTTTCCCTCCACTTTGTTAGTATGAGACGGAAAAAAGGACATCAGATCGGAATGAAGTAGCTTTATTATTAGGATTTTGGGCAGTCCGACCGTGGGCTGTGTATTTTTTATGTATATTTAGCTTTAAAAATGGATTAATTTTTTTGTGCTGTAATGCATGCATATTGTGTTCCATACAGCAAAGGTTACAGCAAATGTATGTATCTACCAGTTCCTCCCCAAAACAGCGAATTAGAGTAAGTGGAACCGTAGTTAAATCAATGGTCTATGAAAAATTTCTCTTTTTGTCCTGGTTTTTGTACCTTGCAGTGTTATTCATATAATATCTTTGTTACACACTCTCAAAGTCTATCTCTTCTTCTCCTCTCGTCTTATGCGATCGATAAAAAAATCATTTTTATGTTACTAACAAAGATAAGATGTGTTATGAATGACAAAAGCGTGAGACTCACAAAACTACGTGTGCGACATATATTTCTCAATGGAAGAAATCACTTCGATTGACAGCAGCGTAGAGATAGCAATCCAGAATTGTGCAAGTGCACCTTCCTCTTCTTTGCATTTTGCACCACGACTCACATTTGCTGTAACCTTAAATTAAGCGCATGTTCCAGTTTTTTTTGCTAGCACGTCTCATAAAATAAAGCAAAAGGAGAAATGAGGAGAGAAATAATAAAAAAGTAGCTGATAAGGAACAAATAAAAAAAAGTTTCTGCTTTTAGGCTCACAAAAGGTAAAAATGCTGAGTAACTTAGATGAACTCTGAAATTGTGCAAGTGCACCTTCCTCTTCTTTGCATTTTGCACCACGACTCACATTTGCTGTAACCTTAAATTAAGCGCATGTTCCAGTTTTTTTTTTGCTAGCACGTCTCATAAAATAAAAGCAAAAGGAGAAATGAGGAGAGAAATAATAAAAAAAAGTAGCTGATAAGGAACAAATAAAAAAAGTTTCTGCTTTTAGGCTCACAAAAGGTAAAAATGCTGAGTAACTTAGATGAACTCTGAACTTTTATGATTGGCTAGTGACTGTTTGTTCCATTGAGGAAGGAAAGCGTGTCATATTTGTTTTATGGACACCCTACTTACTGTAGATTAACCAATTATTATGTACCTATATGTCCTTAAATTAATTAACGACCAACCAAGCATTAGGAATGCATGGTGCATGCTGATGTGATGGGTAAATAATAGTCTCCTGGAAGACGAAAATTATAAAGTTAAAGTTTGTTTAATTTGAATCCTTTCGTAACATGGTGCATGCTGATGTGATGGGTAAATAATAGTCTCCTGGAAGAGAAAAATTAAAAAGTTAAAGTTTGTTTAATTTGAATCCTTTCGTATTTAAATTTTTTTAGGTTTTCCGACCTAGGACACCGCCAGAGGCGATTGAATTGGTCTCCCGTCTTCTCGAATACACGCCATCGTCAAGGATAACTCCGCTGGAAGCATGTGCCCATAACTTTTTTGATGAACTTCGGGATCCTAACACTAGACTGCCTAACGGTCGGGATAGATATTTTTCTACTGTACATTTTTTAAGTGATATTGGATTTTTGGAGTAATAACAAATTCTTTTTTTGGGTCCTTTAGGTCGGGAGCTTCCGCCTCTTTTTAACTATACAGAACATGGTAAGAGCTGAGAAGTGGAAGAGTTGCATAAAAAAAGTTGTCGATAATTTTTTTTCTCTCTAATCTAATGTGTAATGCTTTGAAGGTTTTTGCGGTTATTAATATGCTGATGACATTGGTAATTTTTGTGTGGTGGTATAGAAATGGGAATTCAGCCACACCTTAATCAAATATTGATTCCACCTCATGTGGCTGCCTCATCGGGAACGAACACACAAACTCAAGAGAACAGTGGAGGGAACGGAGGCGGA
>JAHZND010000438.1:0-22082 GCA_027744115.1 Acrocyrtus sp. NNG-2020
TGACTTCCCAGAAAAAGAAGTCGAACTCTATTCGAAAAACATCAAATTCGATAGTATGTCATTTTAGCAGTGTCTACAAAAAGTAAACACACTGCGATTACTACTTTCCCCGTAAAAGGCGAAAATTGTGCACTTCACGCAGACCTATCTAATCATAATCATACTAAAAGGCATTAGGCATTCGACATAGATATTATCCAAGTAGAACTTTCCTCATGTCAGTTCCTTCCCGATATGATAGCGCCAAGCCTCAGCGTACTCGGCAGCACATGATGTAATTGTACAAGTAGGTACCTGTGCACTCAGTCAGAATCAGCTACAAAGCTTAATTTAATATCTGTGAATGGTTCGCAAACACAATTGCGTGGGCTGTCAACTGCTCCAAATTTCAGCGTATTTTCTGCGTTGTGATTTAGAAGAGGATGAAACATTTCAAAAGCATACCCTAAAATTAGCATGAACGTAGGCAACCATTTTTTTGCTAGAAATTCCCAACAGAGTAACTTCTAAAAAGCGAAGTTTGCGAAGTGAAAAATTAAAGTATAGTATACTATGAGAAAATGATTTGTAAATGTAACCTTTAACAAATGTATAGCAGTAAGTTAATGAAGTGAAATATGTAAAGAGTTGTTGTGTTCGCTCAACCTGTACTGTGTTGTTCTCCAAAAGTCTAAAGGAAAGGAAGGATCCTGTCCCAGCACGCAACTGAAAAAAGCTCTGTGGCAGAAGAAAAAATAAAGCACTGCTTTCACAGCTAAAATATATTGCCCATCTCGTTTGAAAAAATACGTCATTACAAATTGGTTATGTTCTTTGAACTTCATAGTCATAGCACACATCATATCACAGCATAAAAATAAACAACAGAGTAACTTCTAAAAAGCGAAGTTTGCGAAGTGAAAAATTAAAGTATAGTATACTATGAGAAAACGATTTGTAAATGTAACCTTTAACAAATGTATAGCAGTAAGTTAATGAAGTGAAATATGTAAAGAGTTGTTGTGCTCGCTCAACCTGTACTGTGTTGTGCTCCAAAAGTCTAAAGGGAAGGAAGGATCCTGTCCCAGCACGCAACTGAAAAAAAGCTCTGTGGCAGAAGCAAAAATAAAGCACTGCTTTCACAGCTAAAATATATTGCCCCATCTCGTTTGAAAAAATACGTCATTACAAATTGGTTATGTTCTTTGAACTTCATAGTCATAGCACACATCATATCACAACATAAAAATAAATTCGCAATCATTTTTTCTACTTCCACTTCATACGTGAAATTGCTTGACTGGAAGAATATAAAAAAATGATAAATTGATTTTAGATATGTAGCCTTTTTATAAAAGTTGAATGTATCCTCCTGATTTTTTAAGATGTTAGGAAGATGCAGACTACGATGTAGTCACTTATCTGTGGATTTTTCCTTTTCACTTAAATAGTATAGGAAGCAGCTACTTCTTTCACTTCCAAACTGCGGATATATTCTATCTTCATCCCTGGCGCTAACAAAGACGGATATGATATCTGATGCATATGTTGTCCTCTAAATGTTCTCTCCTTCTCAAAAAATGGACTATCTTGAGGAAAATGCAAGGTTTCTTTTTAAAAGACATGCTTCACATGCACATTGCGTAGTATTGAACTCGGGGAAGTCTCTGTGAGAAATCACTTGCAAGAACTACGTCAACTCGTAGAATATATTTCATCCGCTTTTTATGCCAGCTTCCTGCCAGACTACACCAAACCGTTTGAATATTCAACTGCTGGTACTTAAGCGATACTTGATTCTTTTTAAGGGAAGTGCCCCACAATTCATTTTTTTTCTCGTGAGACCACGACAGCAAAATAATGTAGACTTATTGAACTGATGTGTTCATGTTCAATACATTAATAGAAGAGATGGGAGACGGGCTATTTCCTTTTCAAAAAAATTCTCCGCCTTCGGTTTTTGCATTTTTTGGCTGGTAGTGGGAAAAAGGAAATGCTTTTGTTAAAGGATTGCGTTAGAGCTGTTTAGAACCCTCAAAGCACTCTCTTACCTTTCATGCACAGAATGAAAAGGAAACTTGCATCCCGTTTCATCAGCTTTGCAGCGAAACTGAGATTTGACCGCTCACTGAACACTTTCTCCTTGGCACATTCACTGGCACTCATTCGTACCCTTGCCTTGCAGTTGCAGTTACCCTTTTTTCTGCTGTGCTGATTTGATTTGTGGTGAAGGTGATTCTACCTGACTGTATCTCTAGTGTGGCGAGAAAACACAAGCTTATTTACAAAATCCAATCTAAATATGTATAAAAATTTATGGAATTGCTAAGCGTGAATCCCTCGGAATACAAAATACAGATTTTTATTTACCTATTGTAAGCTGCTTTTAACTTACGAGCGAAGATAATGTATTTTTTTCAAAAAACAAAAACTAATGCCCAGGAGTTGTATTTTTCCTTTTGAAAGGAAGTACTGAAAAATAAAAATGTCAATAAATACACACCTTCGGGGGATCGTACCTCATAGCCAGAAAAGAAAAGCGGATAAATTAGGTACGTGTGGTAGGTGGTAGCCAAGAGCCAAGGTACACTAGGGAAATACATACTGGTTTATACCTAGTTCCTTCCGAAGCACGCCCCAGGATACTTATGACAGCTAATCTCATTACAATTTACTATCCTAAAAGGCATTCACGCGGTAGGTACGACTTTCACTGAAGTCCATTTCAGCTCCGCTGAATCACGTAGAACCAAAAATCTACTTTCTCCAAATGAGGAAGAAGGGCATTTCTCTTCCGTTTTATGTTTCGCTGCATGAAAAAATATATTTCAGAATGAAAGTGGGAGACAAAAAGTCATCAAAAGGCTTACGCGTAAAAATATACTGAGAATGCCTCCCACGGGATTCATAAAATATAGATATTGCGAACATTCGCAGCGTAATAATAGATTATGGATGTCTGTTTAAAAGCAAATAGTGGGAGTAGAGCACAATAGACCTACTGCGGAATTGTAGCTAGATTTAATAAAGAAACAGCAGGAACGTGCTCATCATAAACATCATTTATGGTACATGGATAAAAAAAGCCATTTGCTTCAGTTTTTATGTTCGATCAACTAATATGATTCCATTTTACGGTTAATTTGACATAGCCCCTGTTCCAATACTCGTAGAAATATTGTGAAATGGCAAAAACATTATGTTTCTGAGTTTCTTTTTATGTCAAAATTGATGTAGTGTGCATGCCAATGTCTCTTTTAGATTTTCGAGGACCAAGGGTCCAGCACGTAAACTCAATGATAGGTTATGACCACTCTCATACTTTGGATTATTGTTTTATAAAATTTTGCAATCCTATTGCCATATACAAATGGGAACATTTCAAGACAGCCCAATCCTGGAAAAGTGGGTCAATTGACGTGAATTTTCTGGTTTATTAAGCTCGAGCAAAATATCTTCATTTGCACGTGGTGTGGTGAAAGTGATCTGGCTCAAATTGTGAAAGCATTTGCTACGAAATATTAGTGTGAGATACGGTGTAAATAATAGACAGAATAATAGAGTTCATTTCTAAAAGTAATCCTGAAGGATTCATATACCGATAAACCAGGAGACGCTTTTTATGGTCGCAGGGAATAATTTATTCTGAGGTGTTGTATGCTGAAAAGTTTGTGGCCTTTTTTCTAGAATTTTAGCCAGCATTCCTTTTAACTATCAGTTTTAGTTTAGCAAAATGACACTTCCTTTTCCAAAAGAACCCACACATGAAAACGAAAACTGCCTGGAAGAGAGTTCCCTGAGACTAAAATTTATTAGCTCTTCATAAAACTCATCATAGCAGAACTTTTCATTATTCATAATAGCGTAAATTTAATGTTGCAAATCATATTCAAAGTTGGTTTATTAGCTACAGTTGTTAGACTTGAATTTGTATAAATTGCCTATTTCGCCGTACTCGTTCAGTTAAAAGTGGAAGCGCACTTGAGTACTTCGATGTAGCTTTGGCCTGGCAGCTGTGGCTGAAAAACTTTCACTCGTTGCAATTAGCAGCGCAAACAAACTGGCAATTGGGGTTTCACGCACTGCTGTGAAGCCTATTTGCAATTTGCGTGTTTGCACTGGTGACTGGAGGCAAAGTGGAATTAAAATGGAAAGTTTAGACATTTTATATTAAAAAATTTTTGAAGCGTGTGAGCGTGACTTTCCTGTAAATGGCAGCATGCTCAAGGAGTTTAACAGCCGTGAATTGCTTTCACTTGAGAAGTTGTCTATAACCAATTTTACCTGTGCCTTTGCCAACAAAAACTTCAGTTTCCTGTCTACTGTCGTAAACAGCCTTCCGATAAGTAAGTTTTGTACTTCTGGAGCCTTCTTATCTAAAAGTACAAAGTTAGATCTGTTTTTTTTCATTTTCCCTTTTAAAATCAATTCTCTGGTTAGTCAGTCATTTTTATAAACCACCTTACCAATTTACCATCTGCCATGCCATAACGAACTGTTCAAAGTTCACCGTCCTTTTGTTGACTCATACATACTCCCAACTCCCACCCCTAATTCTCGGACCAAATGAGTAAAATGAGGTTGCAAACTAACATCTAAAACTTGTGCATGAATACGTTCTATTCATTTTAATTTTCCCATTATATGTACTACTAATTTTGCACAATGCGCCATCATTATTCAAAGTGCCTGACCAAATGCTATGCTTCAGTAACTAGGTCTCATGACGCGAGAGAATTTTTGCATTTAGGTACTCTCGTATACGTTTTTGGAACCCTAAAACCAAAATGTCATACTTCGTAGTAGTCCACATCTAAAAATAGTCAGTTGGAAAAATACATTTTTCACTTCCTCTTCTATTTCTGGTAAACAACACATTTTCCCTAATCCAAACTACGTGTTTGCAAACACTTCCCAGCTTTAAAGTTTGCCTGACTCGTCAGCAGAATGCTAAATATATTAATTGATTGGGTTTCCCAAACACCAAACGTAATCAATAGCGATAAATTAAAATTGTCGTTTTCCCCAAAACCCAAATGTTTTTCAGTGCTCTGACTGCATACAAAGTCGCTTCATGTGATTTGGAATTGCTTCAAATCCTTCTCACGTACAACGGACACATTACTCACAAATGAAGGGAATTTCCGTGCTAGTTATCCTACTGCCAACGCACGTTTTTAGCTATATCTCATGAATGCAGAAGGCAACAAGAAATCGGCGGCCGAGATTTTATATGAAAAATGGTGGGTGTGCTTATGGCATCCACTCATTAACAAGTTGCTGAATCAGACAGTGAAATATTATTGTTTTAGCTAGATGTAAACAATTCCTTTATTGAGATTGGCTAGGGAAAATATAATACCGATGCCGATATGTAATATTGAATATAGTATCGGTAAACCATTTACGTGGATTCGGTAAACTAAACAGCAAAGTCAGGTGGGTATTGTTTTCAGAAACCGAAATCACAGCATTTTCATAAATCAAGTCACCTAAAAGCTTTACACTATGCGCACGTGTTTAAGTATGTGATAAGAAAGATCTGGGTAAATTAATTATATTATGTCAGTACAGAGTTAAAATGTGTGGAAGGGCAGAGAGTAAAATAGGCTAGACTCTCCGGAAAACATGAAGGTCACTTGAAAAACCTCAACCAAGTCAAAAGAAGAATTTTTAAAGAAGTGCGATGCAATCTGAATGGACATTCCACACAACTTCAAAGAAAAAGGCAGCCTAGCGAAAAACTTATTTCGCGAGAATTAATCCATTTATGAATTTTTTCATAGTTTGGATCCGTTTCATGAAGTATATAACGCCATATTATGGCACAAAAATCTTACACAGTAGATGGCTATTTTTAAGTTAGTGAACACTAAGGCTGACTAAATCATGCATTATTGTGCACTACTGCTGCATACTTCATCTCCCTTTTTAATAGCTTGAAGGTTAGCTGTTGGTTGACTCAAGAAAATTTCTCTCCAGAGACTGGAACGTGCAATCCACTTTATTGCATATTGCACCTCTGAAGAAACAAAACCGCAAACTTGCCTTGTCATAATGCGTCATAATCGCTGTGTACTGCTTCGAATTTTATGCATGTTTTTAGGCTTGTGTTGTGCATGTAAAAACTGTCGTTGCTCATGTTTTGTAATCTAAGCAGAGTAACCCTAATCTAACTTGATATCACTGTTCTAGCAATAAGCTCCAGCTCGTAAACAGCTCGTATATCATTCACAGCTAATCCCACCTCTGCCTGAAAAATTGCTCTCATTCCAGAAACGTGATTTTAAAAGAAACTGCTCCTTTGTTTGATAACCAAATCGTTTTGTTCTCATTAGTTGGAACAAAAATTTACTTGGTAGGTATATAATAACAAAGTCTTAAACCAAATCCACAAAGAAATATAAAAATTACATGGCTCTACAAAAAACTTTTATCCCTAAGTCCACTTCGCTTAATACATGCTCATGCCTTTCAAGAAACCAGTTTTTTAAAACCTGATATGATGAATTCATCTAGAACAACAAAAATGAAAAATAGCCATAGCCAATTGTAAGCAGCATACTAAGGAGTACTGCTATATTCACATGTGTAATTTAACTTTGCTGCAGGAAGTTAGCACTGCTGATTGTGGTAGATTGTGGTCACATTCGCATTATAAATAGATTTTTGCACGACGAAATAAAACTTTTGCCTAACAGAAAAAATATTATTTGGTCTTGGTCTGTAGTGTGTAATCGTTCATTTTTGTAGTGCCTGCATGCCTACTGCTTACTGCTACTCATTCTTAGACCTTCCGATATTCCAATTTGTTGGATTAATCAGCACAAACTTGGTTTCGTAATCACAGCAAACAAGCAACTACGGCATTTTTGTTCCCTACTTTCATTTCAGTTGATCTCATTCTCAAGTTACATATTCGGAGTGATTCGAGAAGACGTTGCAAATTGGTTGCGTAATCCTGAACGTAGAAAGAATCGAAGGAATAAAGGGCAAACGTGAAGTGGAATATAATCCGACTCGCTGGAATGATCAAACTGCAGCGTTTGTTTGGTTTAGCAACAGCGCACTAACCAAGTAAATAGGTAAGGCACGAGATTTTTTTCTTTAAATACATTTTTCTTCAGATCAGTTTTTAACAAAAAAAAACATAAGACCAGGCAAAGGAAATTTAGCACTTTCCTAATTTCAAGTTTTTTTTGGGTATGGTAAAATCAATAATCTAAACACATTTTCCATTTTGCCCAAATAATAAAGTACCGCTCCTTTAGTGTATGAAATTAGCTATAACCAAGCTGTTTCCAGGCGGTTCCGCCATGTCTGAGGAACACAACCACATCTTCAAATACAATAAAACTGGGACAAATTTGATGAGATCTGCGGTGGCAGTGGGTGTTTGCAAACAGGGCAAAATATAATTATAGCCTTTTTCGCCCCCATCCAAGCGAATCCTGCCAAAGTAGATTTTTCTCGTAACGAAGTTCTATTTCCTTAATTTGCTACTCGTAATTTCGTCCCAGGCGTCACATACCTATTTACTTACCGAGAATAAGTGTGAGGGCGTAAGCCATGTAGCCAAGAGCGAAAATTGGTTATTTGATAGGTACGAAATACGGCTCAACGAGCTTTCTTCTTTCTTTTATGTTTGTGCCGTGCCCCGTGCCACTTCCATGAAACGGAAATGACAACCGATGGCTACCACACTCATATGTCTTCAGTAATATTGCGAGGCGCAACCAGCCTATTTTTACACACTCATCATCACAAATATCCTGGGCACCTTTTCCTTCCATTCCACCCAGAAAAACCTAAATAAGGAGATTCAGCATTTTAGCCTTGCAGCTGCTTGCTGCTTTCTTTTTTCTCCTTTGCCACTTCCTCGGCATTTTTTCTGTGCATGGGAATGTGACACAATTCAAATCAAGTTATATTAAAAAGAAAATCCCAACGTTGAGCTTAAGATGAGCTAACACAAGCTGACATTACGAGTGGGAAAGTGAAAGTAAACAAGAAGTGGTGAGTTGTGACAGGCAACCCAACCGGACTGGGTTTTCCCATCCTTTTTTTACAAGGGATTTCCCAGGGAAGAAGAAAAACCAATAAATATTATATGAGAACCAGGAAGTGTTTTCTTGGAGAAAGTCTCATTTTTTATCGGGATGCCTAGCAAAGTTCCACTTATGAGGAGGAAATGCAACAGTGACAGTTTTTTTTATACGGGTGTGATTTGAGATATCTGGAATTTTCCCTTTTCCCATTTGTATCCTTTCCTCCCATACAAATTCCAAAGAATAGTTATAGCTCCTTGTATAAAGTATGGAGAGTGACGTGTAGTCAAAGTAGGTCATCTGACAAGATAGAAGTAAATTTACTGCCGACAGACGAGAATCTGCTCCAGAGAATCGAAGTAAGTTAGGAGGATCAAGTGTTTCGACGATGATGCCATGTCATTTTTTATTTAGATGCGTTTTCTGCATGATACACGCCTGCTTTTAAAAAAGAGCTCCCGTCCTAATCACGTTTTCCCTTTGCTTTCGGGTTAGCAAAATGAGAGCAGAACTGTCACTGGTTTATGCCGACGCGTACGTAGGTCGTTAAACTTGACAAAATAAAAATGTTTAGTCGTTTTAAATGAAAAGCAAGACAAATTCGAGTAAATTTTGTTTGCGTTTTATGGAATGTCCACAAAAATAAATTGTAAACCCGGTTTATATAAAAGAAAATCTTTCTCTGAATAGACAAGAAATATGGCCTGTTGTTGCACCAACTCTGAGGAAAAGCTGACCTGCTCGTGCCCCACTACTCTCAACGATCTCAGAAGAAGGGGCAAAGTGTGCAGAAAGGATGAAGCAGAGCTAGTCATGTTCTAAGCCACAGTTGTCTTTGATGAGAGACAGAGACAAACGGCTTCGCCTCATACTTCCAGCAGTGCCCCCACCACCTCCATCATCAATCCTAAACGAGGCTGGTATTACAGAAACTGGCATGGGTGGAACTGAAAGACACTCCGTTTTACTCTGCTCCCGACAAGAGGAAAAGACTAATGGCTGTACTGCCGCTAATAACTGCCCAATGGCCCTGTTCAAATACTTATGTCCATCTGTCCAATTTCTCCCAATGTCATTTTCCTTCCTGTCCCTTCCATCTTGTTGCTATTTCTCTAGTAGCCGCTACTACTCCAATTTCAGTTTATCCTCATCTTCCCAATGTTTTCACAACGACAATAATAATAATGCCCGCATGAAGACTTCAGGAACAAACACAAAAGAGTCATTGTTCCGAGAGGAAATGAAAACGACAGCTAGAAATCCCGCTGCCCACAGAAAACGGTGCACCAGTGGGAGGCAGACTAGGAATGCTGTCTCCACTCTAATCCCCTGCCTGCTTCTTTGTTTTGGAATACTTTCCGAGATTATCTATTGCTCGAACGCTTCTCCAATTGGAAGCGCACACTCACCGTTACCGTTAGCTTCAGATTCAGACGAAACTGGGATAATAAATAAAAACCGCTCTTTAGTTGAGGAGGATGACAGCACAATGAAACATTCTCAAATGAATCAAGGGAGGGTGGACTCACAAACTCGATTGAAGGGATATCATACTCAGCTGTTGATCGATAACGAGAACACCCTAGTGGAAGATGATAACCGGGGGCAAACACAGCTACACAAGGCACAAGTAAAGATAAGTGGGGCTATTAATGTCCCCCGAAATGAAGACCGCTCAATAACGGCTTTCTCTGGAAATGACAGCCCCACTGGTTCCAGCACCGCCGATGGCAATGATCCAGTCGAATTTATAGCACACAACGAAAGACTCTTTGCTGGCACTGGCAGTAATAAAAATCGTGATAAGGTGGGTGTGGACACAGAGATTCCAAAGCAGGTAGTAATGCATTCTTCCCCACAGGCGTTGAAATTGTCGCCAAGCTTCGAGACTGTCGCGTCTAGCCCATCTTCTCGGTACCAGCAACATCGTCATCGGAAGCAGGATAATACATTTCACGTGACAAATGGACTTCATGAAGGTGACGGTGATTTTGATGACGAGGAAAATGCTGAGGAAAGTGAAAGTAGTGGTGATTCCGACAACTATAGAAATGAGCCTGGCCAAAGTACACTCCATTCCACAAATGTCTCATCTTCCAATCTACCCTCGGCAGGACTTTGTCGGTATCAAGCATTGTTTTCTGGAGAGAGCCATGATGAAATGAAGCCCACAATGAAGTCATCATCTTACTTGCACTCAACAGTCTTTCATGATCACGAGACGGAAGCTTTATCTTCCCTGAATGAAATCAGTGTTTTTTGTAATGGGACCAGCAACTTGGCAGTTACTCTTGAGAAGATTCCAGATTATTTGGTAAGCCACTTTTAAGACTGTGAAAAGCTATTAGATAAATAAACAATCTCCGAAAACCACACTAGTAAACTGATTCCATCAAATGTACACGGAGAGAACAATAAAGAGTAATTTTATTTACTTCTTCTTGGTCATTAACTTTTGCTAAAGTGGCAAGAAAAAGTTAATGAAACAGTCTCATATCAAACGGCTTAACTTGAAATGCCAGCAAAGCCAAAAATAAAATGAAAGCTGAGAAAAGTCATTTCTCCACTTTTTTTTGGAAAGAGCCCTTCCGCACTGATATGAATTAAATGACTTGGCTTTTCCTCATTTCATTTCATTTAATTTTAATCGTTTCATTTCAACGACAAGTCCCATTCCCGCTTACATCATCACTCATTCAAGCAGTTCGTTGTTCTCCCTGAAAATGTCATTTAATTTGAACAGTCCCGCCTTTGTCTTTTTTCTTCTTCTGATGCCATATTTGCGGCTCTCTTGCTCAAGCACAGAAGCACTGGTATTGTTCTAATAAGTCAGTGTCACGTTTTACGGAAACGAGAAAAGAATATTGCAATTTTCCCTTGACAAAAAAGAAAAATTCCGCCTCTCATTTTGAATGAGCGGAGAAAATGGCAAAAACTTTTCATCATCATTGCCATGTATCGTATTCGTATTAAAAGAGTGGAAAACTTATTTGAATTTCATGTCATGTCTAAAAAAGCCTTGTTTTCACTACCAGATTTTTTTTCCCGGATTTTTTCCCATTTTCCCCCAACACTTTTACAAATGTAGTTTGGATGACGTGAAAGGAGAAAGGCAGTGAATAATGAGATTAGTAAAAGGGTATCCCGCCAAAAAAAAGAAGACAGGCATAGCTGCTGGCAAATTTAAATGGGAAAGGGTCTAAAAAAGTGTCAGTAAAAAAGAGCTCATCTCTCTGTTTTCCGCGTCTCTTGGCCTTGCCAGGGTGGATTTTTCATAAATTTCAAGTTGAAAATGCATTTTCGATTATCCCCATAATAAAAAAAGACGAAGCGCTTGCTCTTGACAATGAAAGTAATGGAGATTCGACATATTTCAGGGTGTGAGGAGGAACTGATGTATAAAAATTACCCAATCATGTTTTCCCCAAGATTTATGGGATTATTATGCTATTTTCTATTGGTTTTTTACCCTGTATTCAAAAACGATCTAATTTGAAATTATTCACGGAGATTGAAATAAATTTTTTTTTCAGCTTTCCCAAGTGATTTCGCTACGCATCAGAGACAGCTCAATCAGCACTCTAAATCTTAGCCTGTTCCAGTGGTTCCCGCGACTGGAAAATTTATCTGTAACGCATTCCAACGTCAGCTTGATAATAGGAAGGTGTCCGAGAAGCCTCCTCTCGCTGAATATTTCCTACAACGTTGTGAGAAAAATTGATGGCGGTGTTTTCCGCTACAGACTTGGAACCGGGACCGAAGATGATGATGAGGTCTACGAGGAGGAGATTCCCGAGGACGAGAACGAACACGAGGATAGCGGCGAGGAGGATGATGGGGATAACGATGGTGGAAATAAAGTTGGGACGGAATTCGACGCGAGAGGAAAATTTCCTGTGGAGATATCTCCCTTTTCCGTCTCATCTCCGGTTGACTTCTCCAAGGAAAGGAAGCCGCAGATACACAACAGAAACAAATCCGAGCATTTCTCGCTAGTGTCACAATCCAAGTCCTCATCGTCCCAGAAACTGCCACCGTCAAGTCAGTTTATTATAGGGCAATCCATTTCCGAAAAGTTGGTTACGGGCACAACACCGCCCATCTCCAGAACAAAGAGGAGCATTAATAACAGAGAAAGTCGAAGTGCAAAAGTAAGGAATGGGAAAGAGTTAGCTCATCCTGAAGATAACGGCCGCATATACGATCCCCGCCAACTGAACCGGAATGCCAGGAAAAGGGAATTGTCTGGCCAGGATGTGCTTAGCGATACGGCAAAAACGACTAATGAGCGAAATGATGATGAAGATCCTCATCGTAAAGAAAATAATGACTTGGATGTGGCAATAAATGCGGGAAAGGGAGAGCATAATGACCCTGAAATAGAAATGAGGGGGAAGGAGATTAGCAGTGGTGCAGATAAAGAATCAACTGACGACACTGCTGACAATGGCTGTCGTTATAACTCCAATAACTGCAACTCTGAACTTGGTCGTAAACGAAGGGCGTTGGTTCCTAAAGACAAGGACAGTAATAAAAACGCAGGGAATGGGAATGACGGAGTGGATAATGATCAAAGAAGCCGGGATTTTGCTATAATAAAGTTTAAAAGCGAAAATTACAGAGAGTCTAAACAGGAAGTAGTGGGCCCTAGCAGTATACCCGATTATCGTCAAACTGCAGACAAGGCTGATACTGTCGCATCTGTTGGCAGTGATGACTCTGGAAGTAATAAAGGAGATGAAGAAAGGTTTGAGGGGGGATCAAAAACATCCATCCTTTCCAGAACAGCCACTATTCTGAGTGGGAGAAGGCTCAACAAGAGAAGTGTCATTTCTAGTAGTGGCGGAAGCAATCTAGCCGAGCTGTCTCTGGAGAACGTTGATCTATCGCACAACAAAATATCCGAGGTTCCGAGAACACTCCTTGAAATGAAAACACTCAAATCCTTACGCCTTTCTGGTACGGAAAAAAGAGCGATTTTACTTTTCAAATTTATTTATTGAATATTTTGCCTTTAATGTGGTGTGAGCAAGGAAATTGCTCGATGAAAAGTTCCTTTTCTTTACTGAATGCAATTCTTAACTTGAGAATAAGCCATGAACAAAAATGTAATTTGAATTGGATGCTTCCGTCTTTTTCTAAAGTTACTGGAATATAAGTCGAACCAAGCGCAGTAATTAAATACATAGAAATATTGGAAGCCCGGAAGTTTGCAAGGGGCAAAATGTACGGATTATACATCTGGTTACTGAATTTCACGTCTCAAGTAGCTTATAATTTTCTCTCGAAGCTATTGTATTGGCAATGTGGAGGCGTTATTGACAAACACTAGTTTCTCATTGCCTTTTGAAATCGCAAGAACTGTAAAAATGAGAATTGTATATGAAAAGAAAAAAGTTGCTTTGGCGCACGTTTTGTGTGAATACGTAGGCTGTTATATGTTTTCATCTGAATTTTTACGTAATGCTACCTTTTGTGTTGTGAAACAGGAAACCAGCTGAAATGCGACTTTGTGTGGGATAAGTTGGCAAACTGGTACATGAAAAGTCAAGATCCGAACATTCTGAAGGATGGTGATGACACATTCTGTGGAGTGGTGGATGACGCTCGCGTATTTCAGTTTACCGTCTTGGGTGTCCTCAAAGCGAAAAAGGTTCGGCTTTCTTTTTCCACTACATACGCGCCCACTGCTATAGTATTAAAAGTTGATTATTAAAACTGCTTCTCGGAAACATAATCCACTCCACTCTCTATAGTAGTCGCTAGTCTAAGAAAGCAGCGTTCGTTCACATTGGAAAAGACGATAAAGAAGAATTGCATTTCCACACCCAAATATGACTTTCGCTGTTTTCTTGAGCGAAATACATACCTGCATTTATTAAAGAAGAAAAGATTTTCATACTGGAGTGATTTACTTGTAAAGAACTCAAGTTTGTTATCAGGGACAAAAAAGGAATGCGAGAGTTTCTTATTCTCGGGAGAGTATATGGTCAGCCAGCAATTTTGAAGAGAAAGGAAAACATAAAATAAAAGCCCTTGGAAAAGTAAAAAAAGTAAACCCTTTAGAAAAAACAGTAAACTTTGTAGATACATAAAAAACGCAGTGAGCAATACACCGGAGATTCAATCCTTGGAGTAACAAGTTTGTAGATAAAGGTCTCATGTCCCACTCAGGATATGTGTGTTTTTCAACAGCTGCCTTGTTTTCTTAGAAGCCGTAAGCAGAAAATAGGAAAATATCAACAACCGTTAATTTCGCTTTGGAACATGAAAGGGCTCGGAACAAACTCATTCCATGTGTCAATTTACCCTTTTCCAAGTTCATATTTTTTCTTGTAACTGTTGTCCCCACAGAGCTCATATTACGTACCTATTTATTTGTCGAAATTTTCCTCCAGTGGCCATGCAATAGAAGATAGTAGACTTGTGTACGGGTTGGGTTGATAATCTAGTTATACAATTTCTTCATTTGGAAAACCACGGTTTTCCACTTTGGGGACTCTGATCAATTTTACGGAACAAAGAGCAACTCCAGATCTTTGTCTGGTGCAGCAGCACATAGGGAACTTGGCATACACAACTGGCAGAGTGGTTGGGTGTTGGGTTGATGTGCATACTTGGAACATGGAGCACACTTCCTGCTCCGTTCCTTTTTATAAAGCGATAAGATAAGCATAGCTTTCGCCCTTAAGCTTTAGTAGATGCATTCTTGGCTATAAATCTTTATTTTGACATATTTCCTTTTTTCCCGGTGTAGGATGTTGTTGAAACATGCAGAACCGTGGACAAAACCATTTGTCATGAATGTGGCCTGTACTCCCTGAATAAACAGTCTGGCCTCGGGTACAACTTAAGTCATACCAGCCCTCGCGGGAACGTAGCAATAGCGCTCAAGTTGGATTGCTCCTATCAAAACCTTACCGACTTGCCTCCAGTTCCAGCTCAAACATGGCAGCTTAACGTGTCCGGGAATTTTATCAAAGACTTGAGTTTACTTAAAGAGCCCATGTACAGGAATTTACTCATGCTTGATGTGGATAACAATGAAATTAACAATTTAGATGGGCTCACTGGAACGCCCTTCATTGACAAATATAATTTACTAAGTCTTCAAAACAACAGATTCACTCAGGTACTCAAAAAAACCTATTCTGTTTGTTTCTCCAATTACCCCTTCAATTGTACTTGTAGTGGAATCTATGTCAAGAACTGTTTTTTTTCTCCTCTTTGGTAATTGGAGCAAGATGTCTGTAACACGTATTTCTGCTCCCACCCACATATTTTTCGACCTTCCAAGTTCCAAGTTCCAACCTATACATATGGTACATATAATGCCTAGTTGCGTACTTGTGCACGTGTATGTACTTCCATCCCATCACTTCTGTATCTTCTTTCTTTTCCCCATTTTCCAAAAATGAGTTTTCTTCTTGGGTGTGTAGTATTTGTCCAGTAATCAGAATCAAATTACGTTGTAAAAGGAACAAATTGGCATGAAGTGATTCAACCAACACGTAACATTTCTTCACTCTTGTACTTTTCCAGATCCCGAGTAACGTCCTCTCAAGCTTGAAGAATATGAAGGGCCAAGGAGTCACGTTCCTAGGAGCCAATTTCATCGAGTGTGATTGTGATGTTGTGAAGGAAATCAAGGTAATATAGATTCCCTTAAAAATAGGGATTCTGAAGAATTCTATATCTCCCTATATAGACCCCTATATCCCGGTTAGTGGGGAAAATTTTACTTATATTCCGCTCAAAGGAGAAAAGCCCCCACGAGACATTATAACAGCCATGCGTTCATTCTATTTAGACCGGGGCACAAAAAGTACCTTCTGTTTCGTAGTCTAATAGTAAATACCTACATTTCAAATAAATATACCTCCTCCGCATTTACAAACGGCTCCGACCTTGACTGTGGTCTTATGATTTATTCGATATTAGCCTCGCCGAGAGGCACACAGAGCCACAGAACACGGATAATTGCTTGTCTGTTGTCGCTGTACTATGCTGTAGTCCTTTTAGATTTCAAAGAGTAATTCAGGCAATTTCCTCTTCTTCATAAGTAATCCGATTAGGTATTTTATCTAGCTGGAAAAGCCATCTGAAAGACTATAACAGGTTTCTCTTATTTTTAGCCTCTTCTCCTGGGGAACTCTAAGCAAATCAAAGATCTCAAAGAGATTTACTGCAAGGACATGAAAAGGCGATCCGGAGAATCTTTTATGGTAAGATTTTTTTTTGAGAATTATGTAATTCTAGCTAATAATTTCTTTACCTTAGCTCGTTATGGCTATGAGGTTATCTCGAAAATTTTGCCTTTCTTTTCTACGCTCAAAAACTGAACTGTGTGGTTTCTAAATGATGTAAAAAGAATATTGAGGAGGTCGTTGCTCTCACGTCTTTTGATTAAGACGTAGCGTAGCCACATTTTAAATGAGCGGTTTATTATGTCATGACTATTCCAGGCATTAAAGGATCTCCAACACGTGGATATATGTACTTCGGATACACCTCAGTCTAATGAAATGTACCTTTACCTTATAATTTTCTCCGAGTTGCTCCTGATATTTGTGATAGTGGCCAAAGTATGGCATGACCAGCGAACATTCCGTCGAACAGGAATACTTCCATGGTGTTCCGCGAAAATGCCGAGGCTGCCATGTGATGCAATGCTGGAGAATGTGAAGGAGCCTCCCCACTTCAACAGGAGTAGTAGCACTAACGTACGCTCTTTCGCGTGTGATCACCCAACAGCACAATCCATTTCCTCTCATGTACAACTCCGGGAAGTACGCTCTAATTCGGGGCAATCTGAAAAGTCTAGTCAGATTTCACAGTTGTCGTCGTTTCCCAGTTCGTCCAGGACTTCTTCGGTATAAAATGAACTAAATGTACCAGCTTTAAGCATTTACCTATCGTACACATAGAAATGTAGAATAACTAGAATAGCATTTTACCAAAGTCTGAACTAGTTTCGGAGTGTCTGATACAGATGTTCGTGTGCATTCAGCGTGAAAGTTTTTTTTCTCGATTATTATGTCTGTCATTTTTGTAAAGTGGGAAAGCGTTTCCATTACTCTCTAAAGTCAACAATAATTTCCATTTTCATTGTTGTATTAATAATAAAATGATAGCGTACTTGTAAAAATGGAGGGAATAAATGATGCTGGGAAATTTTTAGTGTTCGTTCACTCTAGTATACTCATCTGTACCTATTTATCCAGTTTGTCGTGACACATGGACGTAACCGTTACAAGCTCTAGTGCTCTGTAATTGTATGACATTTGTATGTGCGAATAGCGATGTGATATTCTCCATAGGTTAAGTTACCTATCTATGAAGAGGTGTAAATCCATATTATTACAGGCAGTGAGTGTGGCGTCAACTGTTTGAAAAGTTTCCTTTTCACATTGCAACCCTAAGTAGCTTTCAAACAAGCCATTTTATTTATTTATTCCAAGTGGAAGATGCTAATAAAATCGTGCCATATGGTAGAACTTTTTAATCACATTCAAGCGTTGTTTGTTGCTTAATCATTTCCCAACAGGTACCTACCTACTACTGTACTTATTTGCTATATGCACCGCAACATTTTCCCAGCTCGCACGAGCTATCGCCGAAGCCTACGCCTAGCGAGTATTTTAAATTTTAATGAGCGGCAACGGAATGATATTGCTACACCTACAGCGGCTTCCCTTCACAGAGTGAACCGTCAACCACAAAAACTCATTTGCATACGCCATACCTTCCCAGCTAAAATTTCAGTTTGGACTTTGGACTATGCAAATTTGGCTGAAATTTTAGCTGGGAAGGTATGGCGTATGCACTTTGAAGGGAAGCCACTGTACAAGCATAGTCTGTCTCACTTTCCCCCAAATTAGACTTCCCTCCTCGGCTAGTCCATCCCCATCACCAACCAAAACAAACCAAGTTGCCCACTCTGCGGTGCATATAGCAAATAAGTACAGTAGTACCTACTTTGGATTGTGCTATGCTTATTATTTTGCCTACTTAAAAATGCCTAGTCGAGCATCTTCCTTCATATAACGCACATTAGCATTTTCATGGAAATTATTACAAACAAGTCAGGAGGAAGCTGAAAAAGCAGTAAAATGGTTTTATGTGACAACTCAGTTCAGTCAATTTCTAGGTAAGTCAAACTTTTCGCAAGCCAATTTTATGCTCTATCAAATTACACAAATTAAAAGTTTTTTGCTTGATCGGAAAGTTCAAATAGAAAAGGCTTAAAAAGAGTTGCGCCGGTGCAGCTACTACTCAAGAGAGGAGACGTGTCATATTAACGAGCATATATTAAGCCATTTTGAAATGAGTTTCTTCGCATGACATCCTCTTCGTTGTAGCTACTTAACTCACTACCAATGTAGTTTGCTATCGTTTCAAATTTCAAACTTTTGATAAATGTTCTTTTCAACGAAAGAAATAATCCTTTTAGCTGAAATCCTAAGAATTGTAAAAATTAGGTGATACACGTGTGCTACTTTTCCGCACAAAAAACATACATTGTTGCCTTTGCCCAGCCCATACCCACTTGTGCGCAATGCAAATTTTTTTTTAAAAAAGTTACTTTTTTTACAAAGATAACTGGGATTTGGGAAAAGACAGTATTCTGAATTTGGAACAGGTAGGAAACTCTCTAACATATCACATCACAGTTATTTCCGCCCTTCACCCCTTCAAACAGCCTCTATATATTCCGTTTCAACATTCAAGCAAACTTCAGAAATGTGAGAAATGCCAAAAAGCCTACTTGTTTGCGTGTCAATATTGACTGGAGAAAAGATCACGTGTAAGGTGTCCGCTGCCTGAATAACGAGTTCAGCTGTCAACTCTGCCAAGTTGCCAACTATCTAGATTTGCATACATGTAACTTGTAACAATAAAATGAAGAATAAAGGCACAACGACCAGGAAGTTTAGTATATGTACATCATACGCATACATATATGCCAATTGCTGAATTGCTACATCTGTTTAATTTGGCTCATGGCTCATGCATGCATGAAAATATAACACTAAAATTTATGATAAAACATTTTCCCCAGCAGCCGCGTAGAAGCCGCCTTGTCACCGAAAAGAACATATTGTCAAACCTATACATAATGCATTTTTACGGTAAGATGCTTTCGATGCAAATCAAATCCTTGAGAAGCATGTAGTAAAAGATGGATTTTAATGCAAGAAAGTGGAAACAAGCCCAAATGGAAACACGCTTGCAGAGCATGTAACAGAAGGTTGAGAATTAACAGTTGAAATGATACAGGAATTTCATTTTGGTTTCGCTATTATCCACTTCAGCTCACTGGAAGCAAAAATCGTTCGTCCCGGGCTTAGACTACGTCTGATGGAAATAGCGAACCTTTTCGACAATCCTTCAGGTGAATTGAACTAGAAGGGGCCGACGGAATAATTTTCAAATTTATTTAGCACATATTATTTTGTGGTTTACAATACTACAATATCGGTATGTTGAATCATGACATCACAGAAAATACAATAAAGCATATTGGATATAAAACTTGTTTTGTACACTAAAGTCTAATTTTATTTTTGTATTTAAACACTTCTGTTGACAAAACTAATTTTATCACTAACAAAGATATTATTTTCACACTTTAAATGACTTCACAAATAAAAAACGTCGAAATGGACTAATCTTCAAATATAACTGAACCTGTGTTCTTGGCTGGTCTTATAAGATTGCTGGGGTCCGAAAGCACCAAAAAATCCACTCAAGATTGGCGAGTTCGCGAAAATCAGATCATTTCCAATAACGTTCTCGCAATAGCGTCCATTAGGTCTGTATTTAGGCTTACACCGACAAAATCCGTACTCACAGTGGGCATTGGCTACACATTGCTGAAAACTTCCTCGACCAAAGCAAGGGCTTCCAATGCCTCCAACGGCTCCAACACATCCTGCAGTTTTCCCATTTGAGACTCCAAAGAATGTTGCCTGTTCGTCCCACGTTTTTCCTGGTGGACAAGTGCAGGTTCCAGTACAAATTAAACCTAGATCACTGTTGCAGGTTCTCTCTTCGTAATCGGGATTGAAAAAACTGCTAATTTGACCAGTAAATCTGCACAAATCGCCATGTGAAGCACGTCCCAATGAATTAACTTGGTTTACAACTAAGAAAAAGACTAGATATGAAGTGATAGCTGCCATTTTACCACTTTTTAACAAGAGAAGTTCGCTCAAAGTTTTTATTTGTGCTGAACTGCACCGGAAATTACTTCCCAAAACTTTTCCGATAAAAATAATATTTTCATTAGAAGACTTCGTGTAATTAATTGGTGCGAAAAGAAGGTTGCACTCTTCCAAGTCAAGCAGGATAATGATAGTGCTCCGTGCAAAGGGTAGGGCATTATTTTTGAGCATTGGCATTGGCATTGAGTCAGCCTTGCCCTTGCAAGACACAAGTCGTAGCCCACACCAAACCTTTACGCTGTAACAAGTAGTAACTTTTTTTTCCAAACTAATTCGCCAAATTCGCACATCTAGCAGGACTTCCTTATTCAGGTCAGCATACATGCAGTAGAACACATGCAAAAACTTTTTTTATAAAAGCAAGGTAGAGATCCTTTTCCCTCTAAATAAAATTGCACCGCACAGCAGTTATGTAGCAATGTGGTTTGCATTGAATACTAAATAGAAAAAATGCTATACACATGCTGATGTAAGCAGTGAACTCCATCTCCAAATTACTGTTTTTAATGCAGACTGTATGACAACAACAAAGACTTTGAAATGAACTGTCAATTTAATTAAAGCTTTTACTAATTACTACTTCCTAGAAGAAAAAGGAGCTACACTTATAGATTGAGCATGGCAGAATACTCTGTTTAATTAGTTCTCCAATCTCGCAGTTGAAACTTTGCAACTTTTAGGTAGTACTCCAGGGTTTTCCAGAACAGGCATTTATTTTCATCTCTCTAGGTCTGGAAAAATGTGTCGTTCCAAGTAGCGCAGCATTTGAAGAACATGGAAAGTGCGGGAAGGGAGCATTTTAATAGCTATAAATAGTTTTACATTTATTTACCACTATACTAGTAATGAGGCGGTTGATGAGAATGATAAGACTATAGTGACTAGTGTGAGACTCAGAAAGCAACTAAAAATAGCTTTGCTTCTATAATAAACTGTGGTAGACGATGATGCGGCTTCCACTATGGAGGAGTCGGAGTCAGAGGAAGAGTTTGAGGCTGGGTCTGAGGGAGTCGTGCTGTTCCATTCAATGTCTGCAGTGGAGTATGGAAACCACGCATATGACAAACTGTTTGCCTGGAAAACATAGACCTGCTTTATATCCGTCCCGTTGACAATGAGATCATTCCACACAGCTTGATAATGCGCCAGCGGAAAGTATTGCCGAAGGCTGGGTCCTGAAAATGATATTAATTTGGCTACTTGTACCGTCTTCTATTTAAAATATGTGACGAGAGCAAGCACATAGTAGTAGGCGCGTGCCTACCTTATCTCGTACAAGTACTGAAGCAGAAATAATGCAATTTTGTTTTTAAAGGACTGAGAAAAATGCTATTTTTACCGCTTTCCAAGAACTCCAATTTGTGCTGTTCACTTGTTTTGTTGTCAAAATGAGTTTCGTCATTAGCAAGGTTTTCGCTTTTATCCTGTACACACGAGTCATGACGGCACACCGCTATTTTAAAGTCTCCCGCCCAGTCGACAAACCCGTTGTAGGTGACAGTTAGCCGAGTAAAGGAAAAGTTTTGCTGAGCTGTCCCTAGCGGAAATTTTTCTCCGTTCACTTTCAAACTCGGTCTGGACCCTGGGAAGAATAGAAGAGAGAAATTAATGAGGAAAATGAGAAGAGAAGAGCGTCATTAGAACAAAATTCAAACGTTAATGTTTTTCCTATGAACTCGACTGAGAATCGAATCGAAGCTTTTAGCTTTTTGGAAGTTGGCAGCGTTCTCTGTGTAAACTTTAAAACGGAAAATAAGGGGAAAAAAACTGGCTGAACGGAAAACTATTGTTGAAAATGACAGATACAAGCATTTACGCCTTTCCAAGG
>JAHZND010000439.1:0-15388 GCA_027744115.1 Acrocyrtus sp. NNG-2020
ACTCGCCAGAGCCGATGTACTTGCCTGATCCTTTTATGCCAATTTCGTCTCCATCATTCAACTTACTTCTTGTTGCCATTAACGGAATGATTTTTATTCTGACTATGATTATTGCTCAAATTAACTTTATGGAGTCACCTCGATCTAGTGCCGTCAGTGGTCTTGATGTCTGGCTTAATTTTATGAGTGCAGTTATTTTCATCATACTGTGGCATAGTGTGCAACTTTACTTCAGCGTTTACTCCAGTCAGCTACACCAGCGTAGCTCGGTAAGAAGTGCTTTTGACCATTACGCTAATTGAATAAACGCAAACAATTCAGATTTATACAATATTTATTGGGATAATTGCAGAAGAATGGAGGCGATTCCTCATGTTGCGTCAGCAGAGCAACTAACTTCCTAAAACTTGGAATTCCTGCTGTGGTCGCCGTATTTCTCGTCATATACTTTGGAGTCTACCTCTCCTGAAACCAAAAGCATTAAATTCTGAGGAGTGTTGTACAGAATGCATTTTACAAAGAATGAGCTGTGATCAGACCACATATTTTGCAGTTTGGCGTATGAAACTGTTTATGTTTATGTAAATGTTTACGTTTATGTTTCTCACGTTTGCTAGCCGCTTACTGGCTGTGGCTGCTTCTCTATACGAGGCTGTCATATTTTTTACTCTTATATTGCTGTCGAATGTTTTTATGCTTTAATTTTTTATTAATAGTACAAATAAAGTCTCTATTATAAACTATATACCTATGTGCATTTGACGACGACGACTACAACTCCATTTGCCTTGAATTTTGGATGTTTCACTTTGCCCCATACACATAAGAAAAACTAGAGACTAGCTTGCATCGAGTAATGTAGTGTGAGCGTGATGCAAGTGTAACGCAGTAACTGATAGTGAGATGTATTAATCAAGCAAACAATATTAATATGTACGACCTTAAAATCCAAAGCCACTAAATAACCTTCTAGATATTTATATGGTGTCCATTCGAAATATAATAATTAATTAAAGGAATATTAGCAGAATGAGATAAATAGGAAATGGTGCGTATTATGATTTGGTAGTTCAGTCAACGACAATAATACCAAAATACGCCTAGCACATACACTTGCATTACACTGTATTTTTTATTGCCAGCAGAAAAAGTTGTCAGATCTATGTACTGTTAATAACTTACTCTAATTTTAAAAAAATCAACGGCATTTAGCATACTCGTTTTTTCGTCCCACTATATTTCATTCAATTTCCAATTATGACAAACTACTTCAGAAAATAATTTTTTAAAAAAATGTTTACTTAATAATTAAGTTTTGCTGCGTATCTCCTCTCAGAACGTTGAGAGCATGATAATAGGAGTTTGCTAAAAACTCAGCATCCTCTACCTCCTTCAAAATACTTTTTAAAATGTTTACTTAATAATTAAGTTTTGCTGCGTATCTCCTCTCAGAACGTTGAGAGCATGATAATAGGAGTTTGCTAAAAACTCAGCATCCTCTACCTCCTTCAAAATGCAAGCGTCTCCACGTGTCACAAAACTCATGATCCCGTTGTAACTGCCACATGCGCTTACTATACCTAGTATTATAAAATATCAATCAGAAATTAAAAATTATTATAAAGATTTGTGAAATTCTATAGACTTAATGTCCCAGTTTTAAACGGTAAACATAGTAAACCTACCGTATCTAGACGGTGCACCTGCCGCAAGATTAATTTCCTTCACCGAATACCCCAAAAGATCGATCTCATGGCGTGGACCAGGAAAATTTGACAAGAGGAATGTTGACTTCATCACATTGTCAAAGTCAGGAATTAACATGACTGGTAGAAAGACCGACTAAGTTTGCCATATAGTAACTCACTAGTGGAGCCATGGAATATTTTAATTTCTTATATTCCTCTTCTATATTTTTAAGTGTCCCAAACGGATCGTTTCTGCAAATATTTATTGGCATTTTTACCCCTGCCCTGCATAAATAAAAAATAATTATAAAACCTCTGCAAACTTATCCTATAAAAACTGCATACATACATACATACATACATACGTGGAGTAATTTTCAGATAATTTGTCATACCAGTGATTTGTAAGTCTTCCGTTCGGATGATCAGGAAATGGAAAAGGCATTTCAACATGAATTTTATCAACAGTGATATTGTCCCGTGCCATTGTCCTCAGAATTGCCTCCGTGTTCATGCTTATAACAATACTGGAAAAGCTGACATTATGAAGATCCCTAGCATCCTTCAAATTACTGACAGAAATAGGCTTTAAGACTTGAACTCTGACCGACTCAACTTCCTTTGCCTGGGCCCTATTCACCCACTCATTTGAGTCCACGGTAAAATACGCAGATTTCAACATGTGATATGGTGCTGTTATCAGCAACAGAGCCCATTTGGCGAAACTTTTATACAAAGTTTCCTTCCTTGGTTTCTGCTCCGTTTCATCAGAACCTTTCCAAGGTGAGATGGCAAGATCTCGCATCAGTTTTACAAACGAGTAGCCATCACACAGAGCATGACTAAACCGAAAAATGATTACCGATTTGGCTGTGGGTTCACTCTCGTCAACGTAATTTTTAACAATTATCATTTCCCAAGGACTAAGATTAGAATTAAAGGGCTGTCGTAGTGTTTCTTCACCCACTATTTGTGTCATGTCTTCCCGATTTAAAATTTTCTCAGGGTCGGGTTCATACAAGTGTCGAATATGATCTGCCACGTTGAAGTTGTCCACAGAGCAGTACCAATTATACCCAAACTTTCGTACAATCTTTTGTGTAAGTTCTGGATACTTACATTTTCCTCTATTTTCTTTAGGTGAGATTATCTTTTCGTTAAAAACTTTCACAATATTACTAACACTCACTTTAGACGTGACCACGAACACAGGAGACAACAAGTACTTTGGCGAGTAGGTATTTCGAGCGGCAAGAACGGCATCTGTCCCAGTTATCACGCGGACTATATTCTTGTCTCGCTTGACATACTTTTGGATGGCATAACGGTAGCAGAAGATAATTAAAAGGAAGTGAAACAGTACTGGATACAGTAATAAAGCAAAAATTGACAAAATCACTAGAACCGCTTCCTTAATTAAGGGCGGCATTTTGCTTAGGTCGAAAATTTGTTGCTACTCCATCGACCAAGGTTTCCTATGCAATATCACTGAAATGACTGGTACGCGACTGCGATAATTTTTTAGAATATTCTGGCACCTTCTGTTTGATGTAGTTTTGCAAATTGACTCTTTTACAATTTTCTCACTTTAAAATATATCAGTAGACATTCATAGGAGAAGCTTGCGTGGCGTGCGTTTTGTCTAATGCGTGCAAACATCAATTTTCGCTGTATTGCATGAATATAAAAACGAATTGGATAAAATGCAATGAAACTTGACTGCTTGCTGAACTAAATGTATTTATTATTTATTACCTTATTATAATACTTTGCTACAATTTCGAGGTTTTTATGAATTCTATCATTGCCCTTTTCAAGTATATGGTACATGCCAGTGATACTCATATTTTTAGGTACAGTGTAGGTCCAAAATGCGAGTGAGTATATTAACAGTTCCGTAAGAAAATTTTCTAAATTGACGCTCTCAAAATTATGTACAATTTACAATAATGTAATCGGTAATTGATTCTATCTCGAAATGGTCAATAATCTTCTTGAAGGTTTTTGACAAGACCCGTTTCTAGTCTTTTTATAGCCTTCTGGACACTCATCTGATCCACTTGGAGTTGCTCTCAGCTTTGGGCCAGAGTACAACGACTGTTCTCGTACATCCAAAGATGTCGAAGTAGAAGAGTTTGGGTCCTTTTCATCTCCATTATTCGTTGTGAGATATTCTCTCTCCGAACTTTCGTGAAATGTTGAAGTCATTGTAGGAACAACGTCAAAAATGTCACTTACTGGCATCCGCAATAAAAGGTGACGCACTATTTGGGCTAAGGATTCCAGAGATTGTACGTATTGTTGTTCCCTTCTTCTCATTCCAGACTCGTTTGCAGCAGTGATAGATTCCTGGGAGTTCGTTGGAGCTAGCATTCCTGTAGAAACTTTGCCATTTGATCTATCTCCAACTTTTGCATCTGCAATTTCGTTTGATTAAACTTTAATTTAACTTAACTTATTTGGGGGGCCTTAATTCAATCATTAGCATGTTCTTTTTACCTTCTTCAATTTTGCCTTTGTCACTTTCTTCGTTGACTTCCTCACTTGGAAATATAATTCTCTCTGCTAGCCTCTCCTGGGACTGGTAAGGCTGCTTGTAAAATCTCTCAAATCTTCTTGGCTTTTCAATTTCATCTGGGGAAGATTGAGACAAAAATTAAGTAAATTTCCAGCTTTAATTAGCACAAATATTTTGAACAAATGTATGCTACTTTTTTATATGAAAATGCTTACATGTAACAATCGGACTATCTTTTAAGTCTCCGTTTTCATTTTGAAAAGCAATAGGTCTTTCGTCAGTATCGGCATATTTAAAAATTCTTCTTCGGGAGACTGGTATTGAGTTAATAGTGCCCGTTTGTCCATTACCATTTTCATCATAGTTATCACTATTGGGGCCCTTCCGGGTTTCAATGTTTTCCTTTACTTTAACTTCCACCGGTAGCTTGAATCCGTCACTTGTCGCAACCACGGTCCCGACCACAATTAGAACTTGACAAAATGTATTGGTCCTCATATTTGTATTTCCTCTTTTATGTCTGTCACAGCCTTTTTGCGCTCCAATGATTTCTCGTAATTACTCAATTCAATACTACTCGTGTCATATATTTTTCCTCTGGTATAAATAGGGAAGAACTTGTATCTTGTATTCTAGCTGTAAATGTAAACCGCGTGACAACTGTCTACGCTAATATTAAACGAAAACGATTACAGCCAAAAATCTACAACGTACTCGATTATATTACACTGTGTTTGCGTAAAAATATTTATAGTCTTGGACGTAAATGTAAATGCAGTGGTCAGTTTTGCACTTCAATAGGAACAAGTTAGAATTTTACAATCCAGCTTTATTGCCATTGCCACTGGCCACATGCACAACAACCTTTTTTAGCTCGAACAACACTTCTATAAATTTTCGCACAAGAGAGTCCACGTCTCTTACTTCGTACACAATTTCCATATACCTATACCTACTTTACTTTTAAACCGCTAAGGTTTCCGGCTTTTCCATACTCTCTGTGACATCATTCAGCAGAAGAAACTCTGAAAACTTGAATATCAACTTTGGATGCTGTTGGACTTTGGACGAGGGACTGTAAAATGCGAATGCAAACAATTGGCAAAAGGTTAAATTTTTTAAAGACTGGTCAAGTTAAAGGCAGAAGAGCAGTGTCTAGGCCCTTCTCCATTTCATTAGCTTTGCTGATTGAGTATTATTGAGTAGCCACTAGGCAGCCACTTCGTGGAGAGGAATTAAGCATATATGTACCTACGTGTACTTTACGTACATACCGCTAAGGTTTCCGGCTTTTCCATACTCTCTGTGACATCATTCAGCAGAAGAAACTCTGAAAACTTGAATATCAACTTTGGACGCTGTTGGACTTTGGACGAGGGACTGTAAAATGCGAATGCAAACAATTAGCAAACGTTAAATTTTTGTAAAGACTGGTCAAGTTAAAGGCAGTGTCTAGGCCCTTCTCCATTTCATTAGCTTTGCTGATTGAGTATTATTGAGTAGCCACTAGGCAGCCACTTCGTGGAGAGGAATTAGGTGTATGTACCTACGTGTACTTTACGTACATCCTTGCATGCTTCGCTCATACAGTTGCAGGTGTAATGACTATGAGAATGAGGACCAATTTAACTTTTTATATTATGTATTTTAAATAATTGATATAATGGTGGCTCGGGGGAACAACACCGTACCGTGTCTTCTATCATTCGTCACGCATCTCCTACCCACACTTGCTCAGAAGTAAGGCAACCTAAATTGGCAGAAGTTGGAAAAAAGCGGTTTTTCGTTCAATACGACGCTCATCTCCACTCATATATACCAACTCTTTGCTACGAGAGGGTATTTTGTATGCTATCAATTATTTCACGGTGATTATCTTCCTATCATCATCTCGACTGCAATAAATGGGAGAAGATGACGAGAAATGGTAGATTACTCGAATGAATATTTTTTGTTTTTTTGCCGCTAAAAAAATTATTATAGGTGCTCCGAAGACGTAATAGGTAGGTACTATAAATTTTGCAAAAAAAAAAAATTTTAAGAAAATCCTTTCAAAGAAACTACATATAAGAGGCAGCATTCACGTAAGTGTTGTTTTTTGTATATTTGATAGACAGTTTTTTACGATAATAACATGAAGATTCTCTTTGGGGTGGGATTATAGGATAAAATCTTTAATCAAGTGTAAAGCGACTGATTCACATACAAATTTTTTTTCGCTGAATCAGCCAAGGCACAAACAATTTTTGGATTTGTAATTACGACAAAAGATAGAAATCACCATTATGTCATAATAAATGTTGTTTTCCTACGTAAAACGAGTCAGCTTGCCACCAACATGGCATGGTTGCCTACAGGCTGCAAATTTTAATTTCAGTTTTAAGAATGGATCCGGAATGCTCGTCTTCAAATCAGGGATACACCTTGTTATGAATATTTATGGAAGTCTCTAACCCAACCCTCTATTCAATTTAAATTAGCGATTGTATTCTCATCACGTTTTCCCATTAGTCAGTATTGAAAATAGCTTGCGAGGAAATGGACAGGATTTTGGCTAAGGGCAAAAACATTTCACGCACTGTCAACATGATTGAGCTATTTTATTCGGAAAATGTTTTAATTCAATTTTACCAGGTAGCAGTAATTACAATTTGGGCTGTAATTTTTAATTCGCACTAATAGATAGTCATTGCTAATTGCTATCAACACGATACACGCTATCTTAATATTTCTAAAATATTCGCTCAAAGAAACAAAATTACAAAAATACATTTTTTACATAACTTCAAAGTAAATGACATTAACGTATCGGTTTCTCGAAGAAAAAATAGACCTAACCGAACATTTAAATATGAGATCATTGATTTTCGGCACTGAAGACTTTCGTTTGTGAAGTGAGGATTTGGAAAAGGTGACAACTTGCAAAAACAAAAATGTCTATGCAATTTATCAAATTATTTTAGTTTAAGCCTTTTCCTCGTCGTCATTCACTTTCGACTCAACTACGTCTTTCTCATTACGCTGCTCCTTCTGTCCTAATTTTATTTCTGCGTCATCCGCTGCCCTCACTAGCGACTTCTTTAATGAGTTAAACAGAGCAGACAGCTGGAAATTACTACTGTGACTACCAGCATCACTCTCATTATTGTTGGTTGTTGCTCCTACTTTAGGTGCAGTGAGTCTTCCTGCGAAAATCCCATCTCGGGGTGACGGATTATGTACGAAAATAGGTCTGCACGCCCCTCTGTGCCCTTTTCGCTGTCCCTCTGGACACATAGGTTTGTCCGGGACGTTAATTAGAAACCTGTTATCTATGTCAATCACAGCATTATCGCTGTTTGTGGTATTACTTCCTAGTATTGCTTCTTCTGGGGTTGCTTGCTCACTCTCATTCACTCTGGAAATTCCATTTGCAACCGTCAGAGCTGCCGGCACCAACTTCTTTAACAACTCTACGGCTTCCTCGTCCAAAAGATTGAACTCATTCTCTGGATTCGGAGAAGGTGATTCTGTTGAATGGGCTGCGGCTGGCTCAAGCGTCGAGCTCGACTCCGAGGATGATGAGGGCACCCGCTCAATTTCTCTGTCAGCACTTCGTACTGCAATCTTTCGATTCTCAGATTGTGTGAAACCTGAAACAATTAAGAATGCCTTTTTTATTGGCTTGTCCGTTGTAAAACCTTTTTTATGCTAGGGGTCAGCTGAACAAAGCAAAAGAGCCATTAGAATCGTGCGTGTACCATATTTTTTTTAGTTATAGTGTGATTTTACGTCAATCCCTTTCCATAAAATTATTGCCATAATGCCCAAGCGGCTTCACATGTTAAGTGGCAGTGTGAATCTTAAAAACTTTTAGTAAAATGAAAGATGCATGGGAATGGTAAATCTTTACTGGGTTAGGTACTGTGAGAGCTTTCATGACATGAATTGGCATTGAAACTTGTTACACAGAAGCACTTACATAAAAAACCAATTTTCCTTAATAGAAAAAAATAAAAATTCAATAAATGGAATACGACGATGACGTAAAAGGGAGCATAACCCAAACAGTCGCACGCTGAGCAGAGCAGTATGATAGATTACTACAGTGTTAGCAAGTCAACAGTAATTTTCAAGTTATTGTGTAAAGGTGATAGTATACTTAGGTAGGTACATATACCATACCTATGCAGTATTTACTTATCTACTTGCCCACCCTTGTTAAAATATATTGCTTTCGTTGCGTTACTAAAAAACTAAAAAGCTCAAATTGCAACTTGTTGCAGAAGGAATATATTTTTACCATCGGAAAAGTTAGTATAATCGGATGGCTTTGGTGTATTCCAATACTTGTACTGGTACTGCCTCTTTGCGGCTTTAGTAGTTCCTGGAGGAAATGAAATGCTATCACTGGCAGACGGCTTGTCAGTTGTGGGCACTACATTTTCTGAACTTTTAGCTGCAGACGATCTATCCCCAATTTCCAGCTCTAATGCCTTCATCAGGTACACTTTTCCATACACCATGTAGTCCAAATCAGACTTACTCTGGGGACTAGCACCGCTTCCTTGATCTTTTTTCTGGTGTCTCGCCAACAAAAATTTTAGCGGAGCCAGAGGAAGAAGGAACTCGGTGGGACCTTCAACAACCTCAAAGTTTTTATTTATATTTCTAAGAAAACTTGAAGTCGAGTCCCGTGATGCTGAAGGATCTGGAATAGATCTCGCCACTACTTCTCCGAAAATTGCGCAAATCACAACACAAACACACCTGGCGCTGGAGATTTGCTTCATTTTGAAATTTCAGACCTAGCATAAATATCAAAAAGCCGAACAAACAAAAAAAATTCGAAGGAGTGTGGCCTATTGATATTTAATATGCTAAATTCTGCTGCTTCGTCAAGTGCCTATAAAAGCAACCTGTGATTAAACTGCCCTCGACAACACTGAGCAGGCATGTGGCATCTCAGTACCTTCACGCTGTACCGAAAGACAATAGCCGCATTGACCTGATAGTAACTTTGTGTGCATTCTTTTCTTCATATTCGTATACCTGAATTGTATATCCTGGCGTACTTACGTCATCAGCTTTAATCAGGTGCAATTATTGCAATAAGAATCTGTGCAGCAAAATACATGTTGACTTTTGTTTTTACGCTTCTTTGGATTCTATAGTTGTGGGTTCTCCTTGGTTAGGGAGAAGCCAAGAAGATTCACATTCCAATAAATCTCATGCAAACTTGTGTGAAAGAACAAGAAAGATTCCCACTGTTCCCACTCACCAGAAGCATAAAATAGGTATGGCAATCATAATCATTCTCCATTAGGGCAGACCATCAACCATCATAATCATTGCAGAAAGGGTAAAGCTTTCGGGAATGGAACTACGCGTAATAAAATACAGTCTGCCTCTAGGCTTTACCTACAACACAATATTTTTTATCGTGAGAAATATTGAAGAATAATGCGATTTTTTGCTGATATGTAATTCAACACTCTCAGACTCACCATCAGCATAATATTTTTCCTTTACGCTTCACTATCTAATTTGGAATTTTCCATTTTTATTTTTTGTTTTCCTAAAAAATATTCTCCGTATTAGTTTATCTGTCAGTGACTTAAGTAGTCCATAAATCCCATTATCCATACACAACTTGCTTAATAGATACATAATTTCTACAATGTGGTAGAATGCGAGTTTGATGAGAATGAGAAAGATGTACTGCATTTACCTTTGTAATGTGTTAACTAGCGGTGAAGCATAAAAGATTTTTTGCTGATATGTAATTCAACACTCTCAGACTCACCATCAGCATAATATTTTTCCTTTACGCTTCACTATCTAATTTGGAATTTTCCCATTTTTATTTTTTTGTTTCCTAAAAGAACTTCTCCGTATTAGTTTACCTGTCAGTGACTTAAGTAGTCCATAAATCCTATTATCCATATACAACTTGCTTAATAGATATATAATTTCTACAATGTGGTAGAATGCGAGTTTGATGAGAATGAGAAAGATGTACTGCATTTACCTTTGTAATGTGTTAACTAGCGGTGAAGCATAAAATGAGTTAAGAGGAAGTTATGATTATTCTTGATTAGGTATGCTAAGATTTTATGATATGGAAAAATGCTACAGATGTAGGTATTTTATTTTTAATTTAGGTAAACACTACAAAGTAGCTATCACGCAGAGAATGTAAAAGATGCTACGAAATATGAAAAACGTTTAACAAGAATAAAACAAAAAACTAGCGGTTGGAGATGTTGGGGAGCAGGAATAAGATGTCCATTTCGTTAATTTATTTTTTAGATGGGCTACTACGAAAGGCTACGAATTACATTGATCATTAAGATATAGAAGTAGGAAGTGCTATCCGTGCTATGTAGCCAGTCATAGAGGTCCCTCAAGATAAGAAATTTTTCAGCAGTCAAGAGCGTTCGCTGCAATCAGCAGGTCAAGGCCTATTTCGGGAGGAATTGGAAACTCAGGTGTTTCAGGAGAAGAGCTGCTACAGTATCGTACCTTGTAGGTGAAGTACATACAGAGCCTTTGAAGTATATGGGATCTGAAATAACAGAATTAAGCAATTTCAGTGAATAGAAAAGGCGATTTTGGCTAGTCTTGGTAAGAAAATTTTGTTTTTTGCTGAGGTCTTCCACCTCCTATGATCGCAAAATTAATTATCAGAAATGCTCATAATTATTAACACTAGAAATTAGCAGAAATTATTAGCATTTACAGGTTCAGGTGGAGGAGGTTCATCTTTGGGCGCATCTTCCTTCTTCTTTTTACCCTTCTTTGACTTGTCCTTCTTCTTTTTTGATTTGCCCTTTCCTTTTCCTTTCCCCTTCCCCTTTTTATCCTTGTCTTTCCCTTTAGATCCTTTAGACCCTTTCCCTTTATCGCTTTTGCCTTTGCTACCTTTAGACTTCCCCTTTCCCTTAGGTTTTCCAGCTTCTGCTGCTTCAGTTTCATTTCCCTGCTTCTGTTCTTCCTCATTTCCTTCCGCTGGAGCGCCACCCTCTGCAGGCGCACCCTCAGCGGCAGGAGGTGCAGCACCTTCCGCAGCTGGAGTGGCTTTTGGCTCTTCTTTCTGCTTTTTACTCTTCTTGGACTTGCCCATTTTACACTTGCTGATTTATTTACTATGCTGCTAATTCTATTGAGATTTGAGATGTGGATTGCAAAGAAGCACTAATGCAAATAGGTACATATACAAAAGATATTCAAGACATTTCTGATTTGGAGTTATTTTGACGAAAATTGATACTTAATGTTCATTATTTTAAATATCATAATTATCATTAACCATAGGAACTCATAACCACCCACCAAACTGATTCCAATCAAGGGTCACCAACATGTCAGCATGAAAAACTTTCTAACTGTTGGTTATATTGCCTTCCAAAATAAGATGTAAAGAATCATGGAGTATTTCTCCCTGGGATGATGCATGGCACATGCTGTTCAATTGCAATTGCTTTTTACAATTTATTTGCAATAAATTATGGCTACAATAAAACAATCATTCATCAACATGTTTCTCGCCTACACAGTATTATCACAGTCAATCTCTATTGCACTCAAATTATTTAGGTACTTGTGAATTATTGTATAACATTTAGTTTAGTTAAAAATGGTTAGCTAATTGTAAAATTTAGTTTTAATTGAATTTTAAACCACAACCCATTCAAAAACCTGTAATTTTTTATTTGCATTGTCAATTAACGATTCTTAGCTAATGTTTAGTAAATATAAAATTTATCGTTGAAATTTTCAGAACCAATCAAACTATGAACTATAAATGGTCATAACTAATTTACCGAAACCAAATACTGATATTCATTAGGTAATTCTTATACTTAAGTTGCATTAAAAATGTGCTTTGTTTTTTAAATTGAAGTTTAAAATACACAAATGCAAGTTCATTGTAAAATAAAATTATTACCTATCGAATTGTTAGCTTATAATAAAATGCATTATTGAAGTGGACAAACAAGAGAATTTACAGTTTTAGTAATTTTCTACAGTGTGGTAAAGATACATGGTTCAGTATGACACTGTAACTGGTGTCGGGTTCTGACCAGGCTTCCTACCAACCTTCAAGATTAATTTGCATTTTCCCCCATATCCTCTTTTGAAACCAAATACTGATATTCATTAGGTAATTCTTATACTTAAGTTGCATTAAAAATGTGCCTTGTTTTTAAAATTGAAGTTTAAAATACACAAATGCAAGTTCATTGTAAAATAAAATTATTACCTATCGAATTGTTAGCTTATAATAAAATGCATTATTGAAGTGGGCAAACAAGAGAATTTACAGTTTTAGTAATTTTCTACAGTGTAGTTATGGTAAGGTACATGGTTCAGTATGACACTGTAACTGGTGTCGGGTTCTGACCAGGCTTCCTACCAACCTTCAAGATTAATTTGCATTTTCCCCCATATCCTCTTTTGTAAGTAGATTGGGCACATCTTGCATAAGTGCTTGGTGACAACATCAAAGAGAAGTTGTGGAGTTCAAAGCCCTTCTCTTTTTGACTCGGATCTGCCGGAAGTACGTCAATCAAAATCTCCGACGGGCGATTTAATAGTCCTGTGCAGACAACGTAGAAGTGACAACATCAAAGAGAAGTTGTGGAGTTCAAAGCCCTTCTCTTTTTGACTCGGATCTGCCGGAAGTACGTCAATCAAAATCTCCGACGGGCGATTTAATAGTCCTGTGCAGAGAACGTAAAACAATATTAATTTTACGGTATTTCCCCAAAGTAAAAAAAAGATTCAGCAATTACATAAGAAGAATAGTAAGTGCATCCATAACATACGTTGAAAGTCATCCGATTTATAATCCGAAGCAGGAAGTACAAAGACACTTTGGTCCGGCTTAATGTGCTTGTTTATGGAGGTGGGCTCACGCACAGGGTCAATATACACGAGAGCCTGGTAAGACTCAAGTGAAGTTTCCACTGACTGAATGAGGCTGCGTGCATCTGCAAGTGCAAAATAAATTAGAAGATTAATCATCTCAAGCTCAACTGAATATTAAACGTTTACAAGGTCATTCTTTTCGCTAGAAACTACCTTTGGAAATTTTTTCTAGTTTCATAATACCTCTCTACAATTTTCAATAAATCTATTTAAAAAATTGTTTGCGATGAGGTAATGTGAGTTTATGTAATGTTATGGGAAAATGAGTCATTGTTCTTTCCGTAACGTTTTTACCGGTGACGAGTGGCTTATCTTGGTTTATGAAAAGTGTGAAGGTTTTCAATGACTAATGCTCTCATGAGAACTCCCTTCAGCAGCAGGTAACGCACGGAAAATACAGTTACTCATTGTCTTTATTTCAATCGTAAACACAAAACAATTGACCTTCCCATAAAGCGGAAATGAAAAAGGACGTTCTGATCTGAACCAAGCTTAAATAATAGACAGTTAATAATTACATAAGTAAATTACATTTTTGTACATTTATGTAATACTAGGCACTTTTGCTAATTCTTCCTCACTCCCAGAACCCTTTACTCACCCTTACTAATTCTGTTGGCGGTAAGGATAAGGATGATTGTTATTGTGAAATCTGTTATTTGGTATGCTTTGAAACCTTCCGCTATTGATGAGCTCCTCATTGAATCGAGGGTTATGCGGATTGTTTCTGGGATCGTATCTATTGTAAGGGTTTCTATTGAGGAGGTGGTCCCTATCCCTATCACGACTATTATTGGGGTTGTTTCCCCTATTCGGATCAAATCTATTAAACCTATTGCTGAAATCGTACTGATGGTACTGGTTATCGTAATTTCGGAAACTGTTGTGGTAATCGTCGCGGCTGAAGTTGTAGTTGATATCATTGAAAAACCTACCTTGGCCTTGATAATGAGGGTCGTTAGGATGGGAAGGGCCTCCTTGTCCATAGGGAACGTTTAGTGATGGAGCTCCAGTGGGACCTCCATAGTTTCCGTATGGGCGAGTGTTATGATGATTGAATTGCAAGCTGCCTAGAGCGTTTTGAGACTGCGCTGTGACTGGGAAGGATGTTGGAGTTGGACCATGGTGGTGATCATGTCCGTGGTGCCCATGGTTGTGCTGTGAGTTTGGAGGATATGGTTGGCGCTGTTGGGGAAACTGATTGGGATTCAGAACTCCTCGTTCTCCAGCCACGCCAATGGTGGGTGAAGGAGATCCTCCTCCAGCTATGCAATTTTGTAATTGTGCGATGTTCAATTATTTTTGCATGAGCTTATTTAAAGAAATTGACAAGACTACATATTAAACAGTTATATCGACCTATACCTTTGTTGGGGAGAGGTCCACTGGGAAGATTGAGAAGAGACTTGAGTCGTTTGATGTCTTCTCCTTCATTATCATCTCCTGGGTGATCCGGAAAACCACCTGGGTGTGGATGCCCGTGGGAATGTCCATGAGAATGCCCTCCTTGCTGTGGTGGAAAACCCGGGCGACCTCCTTGGGCTCCTGGTGCGAATGGCTGAGGCTGATACTGTTTGGAGCTTTGTGCCTGTTGTGGCGGTCCATTACCTCCCTTTAGCCTCTGCAACTCTTCAAATGCCCTCACTTCTGGATTCTGATTCCCTCCATTATTATTTCCGTTTTGTCCACCTGGAAGCCCTTGGTTGACTGGATTAGAAAGGTATGGCTGCCCAGAGCGCTGCTGTGCATATTGATTGACCAATGCCAAGTTTCTCTCTTGGTTATTCTGCAAAACCAGAGGGCTTGGAGACGGACCTCTTCTGTTCTGTGTGTTGTAGGCGAATTGGTAAAGAGCACTTTCCTTTCCTTGCGCAACAGAACTAAGCGCAGGGTGAGATGCTAGATGAGGTGGAATTTGACCAGGAAGCAATTGTGGTTTTGGAATCGGTGTTCCAAAAGACAAATCCTTTATTCCAGATACAACAAGTATGGCAACAATTGGCCAAAATGATGAACTAGAAATGCCTGTCATTTTGGGACTTCAAAAATGTGTCCAAGTTTCAAGTGCTAACGACAATCTGTTTTTGGGGCTCAGTCACCTCTTTCTTCCGTAAAGTGTACAGCTCAATTTAACAGCAAACTTGCTCTCTAAGGAGCTCAACTATGTGTTGCTCCTCAGTCCCATTCACGTTCCAAAATGAAGTGGCAGCACAATTCCAGCACTCACATTTATCACTTTTTCTCTTAAAAGGTCGTTCCAAGTTTTAAC
>JAHZND010000440.1:0-28379 GCA_027744115.1 Acrocyrtus sp. NNG-2020
CTTACCATGTGACAACTACATGTCTACCATATAATCCAAATACATGGAGAATTCCCAAATTTCTTACGCAAACCCCTTCTTTCTCAAAAGATTCTTTCAATTTTTTCTATTCCTGGTCTAACGCAATAATTTTTTTGCTCGTGTAATCTATAACAAATTACTGTACAGGTTTTAGATGTCGACTTCCGCATACATTCTCATCACCCCATCTTTTCGTCGTTGAAGCCGGTTTGATCACGATCGTAATTTACGTTTAAATAGTGCAGTCGGTAAGAGTAGATTCTTTGCCAGAAATACTATTGACTATGCAGTCTATATAATAATATCTCAACTCTATTCTCTTTTACAACTTTATAGTTTTGTACATCCACCACCGCCGCCGCTTCTTCGAGGTCAAGGATATATGTATATATTTCTGCATTATGGTTAAACGGTGGGAAAAATTCTTTCTCTTCTTTCAATTATTCTGCTAATCCCTATAAAACGAATGAATTTGTATCGGAATGTCACAATTGCAAAATACTCATTTAAAATACTAAATGTCAATTTAGATTTAGCTATTTCTTGTCCATCAGAACTGGGAGACATTTTTGGAATAGAGTTTTCTGATTTTTAATTGCTAAGAACTTGCGGTTTTATCGTTTTATGTACAGAAAGAAATTATGCCTGAATCTGAACTTTTTTTACGGACAAACTCGTCTTAACTTATCAAGTGTGGTTGCTACTTTCTGATATAGTTTTTGTCGTCGTTGACGTCTTTTATTTGGATATCATCCAGGAATATAATTTCGGAAATGTCAGAATCGCACAATCAGTGCACTTCACGTCACATAACATTAACATAAGTACTACGTCTATATATTTAGTCAAGCTTCACCATATAGCACAAAAAAAGAAATTTCAAATTTTTACAATAGACCGTTTTTACCTCGTTTGACTCATACAGATCGATGTTGCCATTCTTATCGTCGTCGAGTTGATGGTGTAGGGCATGGATTGCCTCCAATGCCAGCTTTTCATTCTCGTCTAAAGTTGAGCACCAAGTCTCTGCGTTAGGGCAGGCATCTATGGATTTTTGTAAAACCCAGACACAAGAAAACACAAACACTTACACTTTTTTGTTAGAAACCCGAGTATGAAAAGCGATAGAGAGGAGGAACCAGGAAAAATACAGCAATAATATTAAAGTTTTAGATTGTGAGTGCTATTTAACAAATTCAGCAAATTCAGCATAATATCCAACAAATTCAACATATGCAACCTTCATTCAACCTTCACTCCAGAAAAAATCACGAATACTTTAAATCACATAAATATAATTATTACATCACCACTGTTATTAATTCAATCAATTAATTAAACCAGGTTTGTCGACAATTAGGCGGGTATTATAAAATTAAAATAGCTAAATTAAATAATACACAATTACCATATCGACGACAATTACCGTAATGCAATGTTCCACCATCCGGAGGAGCCAAAGGGGAATAACTCACAGCAGAATTTGAATTAGCATTAGCATTAGCTTCACTAACAATTAGAGTAGACGACGGCGACGGCGACGGCGACAACGACGATTCACGTTCACTTGGCTCTCCTAAACTACCCACTCCTAAACACTGATTAAACACTAGCGCCACAGCTATCATTCTAACTATCACCATTGTACTTTTTTATTATTGTCCACCCGGGACGACTCCAAACTTCCAAATATTTCCACTTCCGCACACTAAATTTTTTTTAAAAAATATTTCACCAACTTGTTACTACTACTTATTTTTTCCTAAAATATTCTCTTCTCTAATAGTCATATGATCTCTATCCTCTCCATCTATCCTCTAGCCACATTGAAACTGAGCGAGTGTGGGAATAGCGAGGAAATGGGGGAATAATAGGAATGACTCTGCTCTTGATGAATGGCTGGTTTCGCCAAAGACCATAGCACCAACTGAGGCCAACTGCTACGTTGCACACAACTCACTATCTCACTTTTCAACCACAGTTCGCGAAAGAAGTGTTGCTCACGCAGCCTCTTTCACGAACTGAATGATCACTGCTGAATCTCTCGAGTACAGCACTAGCCCCTTTTTTTGTCTAACCCATCCGGTTATTCACTTTGAAGCTAATTCGAAGTAGGAGGACTACCCGATTATTTTATTTAACTAAATTCTGAGCCATTCACTTAATTGGGACTATTGGGAGTAGTCATTAATCTACGATGATGAGGATTGCTCGGGGTTTTTAATTAAATTCTGACCTACCCGCGGATGATTTAAATGGGTAGTCGCTGATGATGCTAAGGACAGGTGTAATATTTAAAAAAAAACATTGTCCTAGAATTATTGTCTGATGTTTCTTCGAATTTCTTTGCTCACCATTAACAATTAATTTACTTGGGTATCTCAATAAGTAATCTAATTTCCCAGTGTATGGAATGATAAGGATGAACTGATTGAGTCACTGATGAATTTGTATATGAATTATAAATATTTATAAAATTGGTTCTACGAGTGCATTCCATTATCATGCAGTAATCATTTAATCAAATAAAATCCGATTACATGGCGGCCTGCAAAATACTAAAACAGTTGCGCTCATGTTCTGTTCTGGTGCATGCTGCGATGATCTGCTGATGAGGAGAATTGGGATGAACGCAGTAAATGAATGGGAAAGAGACTCTCACGACATCCATTCCATGAACCACATTTAATCACCAAATCACAATCATAAACGGTAATTTTATACCTACAGCGTTTTTGTCAAGTAGATAGAATACTTATGAATTTAATCTCATCACCGCCCCACTATCACTTTGACTTTTTACATAGTTTGACGTAAAAAGCGTTTATTCTTCCGACCCAAAATAATCGAAAGTCATTTATAGTTTGATTCGAAGAAATACATATAAACCATATTTTACTAACTTATCATAATTTGAGCAAGCTCATATATCTGCCATGCAAAAACTGCGTTACAGTAATTCGGCGCAATTTAGCCGCGTGGCAGTCACTCCAAAGTACTTTACAAACTCAAGTATTGCTAGAAAGCAAAATTTTTGCTGTTTATTTCTGTGATCTCCATACCGAATGACGTTGGAATGAAAATGAATGTTACGGATATTTAACATATAAATCACCTAACCACACGTAATAAAAAATATATTCCTCCTCGTAGGCGTGCATAAGTAAATATATGCATAACAATGATGAAACAGTCGTTAAACTTCAAATTTATGTTTAACTACCTAGACTGTGCTGTATTGTCAAAAATGACCTGTGTTTACCTGTTTGTTTGGGTACGTATTATATCACTTCATCGCATTGTGAAAGATAATTTGGCTAAAAGCACGATCCCACCGAAATGCATTAATAAGCGTGAAAATAGTAAAATATCTCTTGTGTAATATGGGTGTTACGCAATTTTTCAAATAGAGTTCAATAACAATTAATGGAACTATTCTTTATGCCCAGGGAACTACAATCTAGCTTTTTTTCATGAAGATTAATTAAATCTAGATTAAATTATTTCTAAAATTCAATCTGATTAGATTAACTAAAGATTAAATATTTTTGACAGATTAATTAAATCAGATTAATTTCAGCAAATCTGATTTCCAGATTAGATTAAGTGATTAGATTTTTTTACTCAAATTTTCACAGATTAATTAAATCTGATTAAAAAAAATCTAATCTAATCTGGAAGATTTAGATTAAAAAATCTAGATTGTAGTTCCCTGTTTATGCCAGCAAGTTTCTACTTCTGTGAGTTTTTGACACTAATCATATGTGAGTTTATGGCAACTAATCCTACTCTTTTCCAATTTTTGTATTTTGTAGTTCCATGAAAATGTTTGAGCAAGTTTATGCAGTCACGGAAACACTTTATTCTATTTTGCATGGTTATGAATTACAACAGGGTAACTATAAAGATTATTTAATCACAGTAGTGGATTATTTCAAAAATTTTCCATTGACCATGACAGTGAAAAAAATTGATCCTCGAAAAATCCTGAAAAGTCTGTTTAACGCGGTAGTGTGAGCGACAGTATCAGTGTTTGAACTTTTTTCTGCATATCAGGAAAGTTTACACGGGACTTGTAGGATTGCCAGCATTTCGCTTATCAAATTTCATTGGAAGGACAGATAATCCATATAGCATTAATTTAGCGACACAACTGAAAGTGCGTGAACTGCGTGATACTGCCTGAAATCATGTACATGTAGGTTCACCACACAGATTTAGCGAAGGTTAAGGTAAAACGTTTTGTAATTGAATTCTACATCAGGAAAGAAGCACATCCTCCTTTGCAGAGATGTTTGCTGTTAATGAGGTTTTCAAAGCGTAACGATTTTCGGCTGAGTGACAGAATGCAATCGTAAAATATGATTGATATATGTTACAGTCATCAGGAAACCTACGAGAAAATTTTTACTCTGCACATTGCACGTACCATCAACAGTGGCACATTACTAGAATTAGTAGCACAGCTAGCTCGTCCTTGTCATTAAACCAACCAAAGTGCTTGAATATTTTTATTTGCACATAAAAGTCAATAGACTGCTCACGGTGTCCTGAAGGATAATAGACTAAACCGGCAAACTGGATATAAATACGTGACAATGACGGCAAAAACATCGGTGTAAAAGGCTAAAAGCACAAATCGTTATTTGTGATTTTGCAGATGCATTTCTGTAGAAGTGCAGCAGCAGCTCATGCGATGAAAGTGCCGTCAATGACTCGACCTATGAGACGGCAAATACGTGTTTGTGAGCTGAACGGTTTTGACTAGCCTTCCTAAACCATTTTTACAGATCTACTTTTTTCTCTCTAAACCACGCTTTCAAGCAATCTCCAAATTCAACGAGAAATGCAAACCACTAAAATTGCAGCCTTTGGCCTATTTGTGGATTCCTATTGAAAGCAGGTACTATTGATTGTTAAAAGAATTTTTGCGGGGTTTTGAGATGATAGACACAATGACTATAGTATGTACTTATTTTGTGCGGCACCAACTTTTCCGACCTCATTACCGTCCGATATCATCTAAAATCGATCCATCTTTTAATTTTTAGTACACTAATAGACTAAATATACAATATGTAAATTGCATCCTTGAAAATAGCAAGGTCTGTTTCGCCTCCGCAAGCAATGGATAAGTTCTCAAAATGTGATATGAAAAGTTGCGAATGGAAAAATTAGCCTGAGTGCAGAACGAAGAATATTTATTCCAAGCCAATTATTTTTTTCAATTTTGTTAGCAAACCTTATATACAGGTTAGCGAGGTCGAAATGAGGGCGTCAGGAGTACACCGAAAATCGCTTCTCGGAGTTAGGCCATCTAACTTCAAAAAATCTATCACTCACTGTCATATTAAACCTTATTCTAACAGATTCTTTTGATTGTGTTAAAAATGTAGTTCATTAGGTTAGCAGGACTAGAAACAAATCTGCTAAATATTTCAAGTTGAATTAAGTTGAGACTTTTGCAAAATTCCAGGTATATTTGCAATGAGTCAAATGATTCATACCGGTGACTCATAATATGGCGAACTTAGGTCTGTATTAGTATGCAAGTGCATAGGTACATATATTGCATCCGCTTGGTTTCGGGGCAAAATAAGACGCAACCGCAAAATTGATCCTTCCGATAGTAGTTGCGCATTAATTCCGTTTTCGTTAGATTATAAACATGCTCAAGGAACCAAAAAGTTTATAATATTATAATTCAGAGATTCTGAGTAATTAGCAAATCTGGTCCAAGGTACCATCTTACAACCATTTAGTTAATTTATTAATAGCATACATGATCGACAGCTCATTTATGGCTCAAGGTAACACAAGTGTCATTATCATCACCAATTTCTGCGCAAGAACAACAGCTAAACTACATATATTGCAGTTTGTATACCTAACAGAAGTAGAAGATAAAGTCATAATATTCTTTTTATTTCATTGAATACTTCCATTAATGTATATACCTAGTGTGCATATTATGTTCTATCTGTAGTAGGGTTTTATGCATGTTATATCGTTAATATTGGGCATCATAAAGTATTCATTTCCAACTCTCGTAAAAGTAAATATGCAATATAAAGAAAGGAATTGTAGCTTTAAGACAAAGCCTACTTGCAACTTTGAAGTTTGGAATTGAAACGAAAGAAGAGTTCTGAATAGTAATACTTGCTCCCTTATACATGATGAAGAGGTTCAACGTTACACTTTCTTCCACTTTGTCAACAGATTATAGTCATGATTTAGTCGACACGTTAGTAACTTTATCATTGGATTGGGAAATTGGAAAGTAATTNCCACTTTGTCAACAGATTGTAGTCATGATTTAGTCGACACGTTAGTAACTTTATCATTGGATTGGGAAATTGAAAAGTAATTTTTCTGCAATGTTCACAAATAACAGGCGCAGTGAGAATTTCACTATGAGATATGCATGTAGTGTACTTATAATCTATTTGCTAGCTATAGAGACGCCAGTATAAGGTTTTTATGGAAATCATTTTATATATGTATTTGATTTGGCAGACAGTGGGACAGTATCTGGCGTGTTCCGGAGCCAGGATATTAGCCAGTCAAACACATACAGTTCAGTTGCCCCATTTCCCTGAGAACTTTTTAAACCTATGAGAGCTCTTCCAGTTATGCGATAGTAATCTCAGTTCATTAAATACCTAGTCACTGTAATCTTCATTGCTCAACTGTTGCTCTATTTCCTCTATATTTTTAATTGCTGTTGCCAAGCCATTTATGAATCATTACTGGTAGATTTACCATTTTGCCACTCCCGCCCAACACCATTTGTGGCTAACAGCCGACCGGCAAATGTCCTAGAATATTTCCCAAAGCAGTGGAATTGGAATGCATTTGCACAAATACCTAACTGTGTTGACAAACTGCAGATTGACATTTGGTCTTGGTGTATAATGATGCGCCCCGTGCGCGTCTATTTATCGCTTTTCTATAAATTGGTTTCAACAGTGCTAACAGCTTAGCCTTAAAACGTCAAATAACTTGTGAATTCACGTCCATGAGCCAAACCTATATCTAGGTAGATGAGATAGGACGAAATGACGATACTATATAGGCGGCGTCATCACATCATTTTTCCTATTCCTAGTACAACATGCGCTTCATTTTCAACACCAAAAGGCATAGAAAGTAGACAAAAGGAATTCGGTGGACATGGACATGCACTATGCAGCGAGGTAGAATTTTTGCCAATTGCCCTCCTATACTCTCCTTGCAGCTGCAGTTAACTCCACAAAGTGGATGATACTAATGTTCTCGTTTTATCTGCAACTGTGTAATAATTGCATAACTTAGCAGAAAGATATTATATTACACTTTTTACAGGTTCAACACTGATATCGGATGCCTATTAAATGTCAAAGCAAAGTCGTCTAAAATTCCTAATAAAAGATATTTTGCATTTTATCAGTGGCTTACACAACACTTGGAAAATTATATGCTCGGATTTTTGTATGCTGTGAGTTTTGCTTGAATTAAGCTGAGAGCTAAGGTGACTGACTGAAATAGTATTTCTCAACAAGTCATCATCAATTTATTGAACCTGAGCGCAAGTAGGAAATATTCAGATCACTAGAGTTGCCCATCAAATTAGATCTCCTTGTCCTAAAACAAGCCAGAAATTGACAATTACAACTTTCCCATCGAATATATGCAAAGCTAGCACAACGCTAACAACTCGACTGCACTCGCAGCAAAATAAAATGGCTTTATTAAAGCCAGGATAGTCCATAAATCGACAAGTACGTTGTAATTAGAACGTGCATTCATTCTATATTTCAAGAGAGTGGGATTCAAGTAATTTTTTGGCCGCTTAAGAGCTTTAAATAAAAAAATGCTTAGAACTAAAGCAAATAAATCCATTTTCCTTCTTTTTCGCTATGTTTGTTTGTGCACTTTTTGTATGCTTTCTACTTACAATAACTTTTATTTAACACATTCAAAATAGATCCTAGCCAGAAACCAGCGGTTCATTGTATGTGACGTGATCAGGTCTAAAGTACGGCTTACCACTGTTTCCTTTCAGGAGTTTTGCTCAGGAAACCAGCCTAAAAATATAATCTCTATACAAATATATGCTACACATCGAATAACTACAATCCTTTAACTAGCGTTTAGGATGACTCAAAGCCACTCAACTTCCTTTTTATTGTGATATATTCTGAATTCGTGAAAAAATGCGCTTGTTTTTCCACGTTTCCACGCTTTCATCATATGATGTGTAAATATCAGACAAGAAAAAAATCCCCCTAGATCCGGCCACTTCATTCCTCTACTTTAACTTTATTATGCAATAGATAAACAGCCAGTGCTGTTTATTACGTATTGGAGTGTTCTGAATGTGGCTTCGCAGTTTAGTTACTACATGGGAGGGTACGGGTTTGCAAATTACAAAGTAAAATCGCGAAAGTCGCTCCTACTGGGAATTAGCTGTTTCAATGTTGCTCAACTTGAAATTCCATGCTGCACAATGACGATTCGCATATGCTCTTTTGTGCAAACTCATAATCAAAAACGTGGAAGGTCTATTCTATGGAGCATTTTGTGCGAGTAGGTAATACAACTGATTACTTATGGCGTAATCGTGATCTCCATCTATTGAGCGAAACTGTGAATTTTCATCAGAATGTCAAATTTCTCAACATTCTACTGTCCTTAGCTAGTTGTACTTGAAAACGAAATTGACAAGCAGTAATGGTATGGTGTAGGTTTAGAAGTTTGAATGTTTTCGTATGGTAGGATGACGCCGATGATAGTAACATGATTAGAGAGGTAGTTTTCGTACACCAGTAGTTTTTGCTAACACTTGTCTACTTTGTATACCGTCTGCCCATGAAGTGTAGCTTAATTCTTTATAAAAATAAACACTTGAACTGTTGGGTAATGTACTAAAAGTTCAATCACGCCGCTTTTTACCTACACTGTCATCTCAATTTCGCGGAAAGTCTTGCTTTTCTTGCCACCTCGACATAATTATTTTTGCGGACATTAATGCCCATTAAGGAGTTTTGCACCAGTGGCCAATTTTACCCACATTTTGCATTCCATAAATCCTGCATAACATGTTCGTGTTAATCATGTTAGTAGAGTTTCATAAGCATATCGTTCGCTTTTTCATCCACTCTAGAAAAAAATGTAGGCATTTTGACACTTTGCTAATCCGTTCAATTTTTTATGTACTAACACATCGTTAAGACAAACTTTAGTCTGCTCTTACTCGACATCATGTCAACGACAAGCAGCACGTAGGCAATAAAAATTGTTATGTCTTTTACGCACATTTTTACTTCCTACACTGAAAATAAAGTCAACCTTTGTCAATACTCGAAATATTTTTTTGTAAATCATAAAAACTAAAAATAACATGAGTTGACAAAGCAATGAAAACGAATGTTATCGTGGAGGGCATATATATATAAACTCATAAAATGAGTGCATTTCATTGTTCTCAATGCACATGAACATGACCACAGTCAAAAGTCAATAGCACCCAACCAACTGTAAGAAACTAACCTGGATTTATTTCAGCGAACTATTAAAATGAAGTCAAAGTCGAAAGATTGGTTGGAGTTGGAGGGAACTTTGGAAGGGGTTCATGTGTGGCATGCCGCATTTCGCTTACATATACCCAGCTTACATGTTTCAAGTACGCATCACCAGCACAGTAGTACCACCACAACCATACACCCGCGTCCTCGTCGTTGTCGTCTGGGTTGGAGAAGTTGGAGACAAAGCTCAACGCCGAAATTCGAGTCAAGAAAAATACTTTTCGCGAATTCCTAGCCCAGCAGCAGCTGCAGAAACGGAGACTGAAGAAAAGGCTTGGCTTGAGTACTAACACTTTATTCGTTCTTAAAGTTCTCTGGAGTGAGGTTGGCAAGTGTAAACACTGAACATTATTAAACAATTCGAGGTGATTTTTTGTGGTGCGTCCTAATTTTTTAACAGATTAGTTAGTTATTTAATTTGTTGACAATTAAGTAAATTTGTGCTTTAATTTTAAATTAAGGTCTTGAAGACTTTTGTGGTGACCATGAGTCTACAATTTGAAGAGAAGGATGGTAAGATCGTGGTGTTGGAGGAGTCCAATACCGTAATGTTGTGGAACGACTTGCCGCTGCCCGATGGGACTGTGGTACCGCCTCAGGAGGACCGGAGGTACATTACCTACGCGTTAATTGATGCTCAAACTAAGAAGAAGGTCGGGGAGCTTCGCTACCCAGAAGCTACTGAAGAAGAAAATAAGCAACAATGGGAGGTCATTCGTAAGATGATAGTGGATCTGTTTAAGGATGATGAGAATAAACCAAAGATCAATGTGGAATGCACATTAGTGGAAGTGGAGAAAGGTCTCCCTAATCTGGTAGCCGAAAAGTGAAAATGCTTAGTTTTTAAACAATCATTTTTATTTTGAATGAGTTTAATTTGGAAAATTTTGTCCTAGGCCATTAGTGAGATGTGTGCATCTGAGGTATTCAAGGGAATTCAGGGGAAGAAGCCGGATGATGAGATGTGTGCATCTGAGGAATTCAAGGGAATTCAGGGGAAGAAACCGGACGATGAGATGTCCTAAAGTGGCCAGGTATAGTTTTGAATTTCCCTTGTGACTATTGAAAAAAATGACTTTCATGGTGGTTAAAATGGTTAAAATTTTGATTAATGTAATTTAATTTGCTATTTGCAGGATCAGAAAGCATCAAGGTCCTCTACAGAATGAGAAGGATTTAAGAATTTCAAAATTAAATAGAACAGATTTTCCATTTTTATAGTAAAGAAAACTTTTTTAAAAAAAAGATTAATTTGCTATTTGCAGGATCAGAAAGCATCAAGGTCCTCTACAGAATGAGAAGGATTTAAGAATTTCAAAATTAAATAGAACAGATTTTCCATTTTTATAGTAAAGAAAACTTAAAAAAAAAGTTTTTTGTGAGCTTTTCAAATATTGGACTTATAGAAAATTAAACTTATCAATAATATCATGAAAAGAAGCTCGTTTTCTAATATATTCCCAGTTTTTTCCATCAACCAAAATCTGAAAATTAAAGAGAAGGTTATATAGTTTATGTTAACTAGTTAGTTGGTATTTAATATCACAAAGAAACCTCAGCAGCAGGGGGTTTTAAGTTATAGCTACTCGACATAGAACTGCAATAGGCACCACAGTCCATTACAGCAACATATTTGGATGACGTTTGCAGTGGTATGTTATTTCCTAAAAAATCTGCAGACTCACAAATCGGGCCAACGACTTTGTAGAAATCCCACTGAAAAAGTATTTTATAGATAAATGATAAATTAAGTAGGACATCGAAGGCAACCTAGATAAGCTTTATAACTTGCCTTTTTTGCAGGATTTAGAGTAGTAGGTAAGATATGATGATGAGCTCCGTATAAGCATGGTCTCATAATTTCATTCATGGAGCCATCCACTACAAAAAACCGGCAACCGCTTGGAACTTTGACACCCAACGATTTGCATACAAGTATACAAGCCTTACCAACCTTATGGAACATATAACCAATCATTTCAGTTGTAAAATGTGATCAAAAGGTGCGTAAGTATAAACACTAAAAGTAATTCGTACCAGTGATCTTCCTGGTTCAACAATTATGTCCATTTCCTTCGGAATAACTGCAGAAAGTGTCAGCATAAATGCTGTGGTACTGAAATTACTGGTTAGCTTGTTCTTGCAGAGGTTTTCATAATGGGCTAATACATCATAGCTCGTTAAATCAGGGTCAGTAACATTGCCTAAGCATTCCATAAAGCCGGAAGGTGTTTCATAGTAATTAATCCCTATACCTCCACCTACATTTAGAATAGTTGGGTAGATTCCTTTTGACCTCAGTTCATCAACTACTGACATGAGGGTCACTCCAAGCCATTCATAGTATTTTGGGTTATCAATTCCACTGCCAAGATGACAATGAACACCAACAATTTTAATTTTCTCAGTTTGACTTAATTCTTGGAGTATATCCTCCAGCTCCGACATGTCAAACCCAAACTTTGACTTCTCAGCTGTGTTGACGTATTCATGAAGTTGCAGTTGGAAGTCCTCAGACATGTAGGTTGGTCGAATACGAAGCAACACGTTAACTAACAACGAAATTGCTCATGCGATATTGTTCTCACGTGAGTTATGTCTGTTTTGTTAGTTAGAGTAAATAGTATACTAACCTCCACGTGTACTTTTCATATCAGTGTAAACTTGAACCAGTTGTCGTGCATCAAAGTGAGAATCTACATTCAACATAACACCAGTCTCAATGGCAAGTTTAATTTCCCATCTGCAATGTCAATGGAAAACCAATATTACGCAATCAGGCGCATGATGACGGATGAAAATTGTTCCGTATCATTATTTAAGCTCTAAACCTCTGCTTTCCATTTCCATTAAAGAGGATAGCGCCAGGTGAAAATCCAGCTCTTAATCCTGCAAGTACTTCGTACCCTGAGACTGCAATGAGCATTTCTACCCCAAAGGACTTTAGACTATTCACGATCCTTAAGTTTGGATTAGCCTTTATTGCATACCTAAAATATCATGTGAAATTGTGAAAGCAAGAACCTTGATTTCGTATCACACGTGGGCTTTCGTGACTGGATTTGTTTTACAAACATACCCTACTTTTCCGTGTAAATTTGCAGTTCGCATGGCCTCAATATAACTATCGACGCTACAACGAAGCCCTGCTGTGCTATATACATAAACTGGTGTTGTCGGAACTGCGTAAGTTATCCTAAATATATGGCAGTTAAAACTTGGGTACAAATTGACAATAATTTTATATTGAGCTTATAAGGCTTACCTTCCACCAGGTAATGTTGCAGTGGATGAGGATTCAGGCCTGTCAATGATTTTCTCAATCTGTACACTTTCACAGAATAAGGTTCCATTTTCAAAGTGAAAGGGAACATTTTCAATTTCTACAGAGCTCCATTTTGGAGGATAAAGTTATCTATATCTTTTTAGCTTTTTAATTTTAAACTTCGTTTGGTTTTGTAAATGACTTTTAGTCTAAACTTGGATCTGTTACCCAGAAAAATGACTAATAGCAATTGGAATACTACATTAGACAAAAATAGTTATATACAGATTTTGTTCCAGTGGGAAATACAAGATCAACAGACCAAGAAATAAGTTGGCTAAAATCTTTAAGTATTCCATCTTATGCTTTGCTAAATGCAAATACATAGCCAAGTTGTCATTATCCTCATCTGGTTGAAAGGAACTTTTATTACGATCTGTAAAAACTAATACCTAATGAAACAGATTTTATTGTGATCTACTTATCTAGGTACATACATAATACTCATAGTGGGGTAATATGATTTATGGAAAACTAAATTTAGCTTGTGACCATGCAAAATTGTTAGCACCGATAAACGGTATATTTTATTACACCCGTGTATTTCCTTCGCACATAGTAGCAGTTTACTAACCAGTGACATGTTATACATTCTAATATGGGAATTATAAGTTTTTAAACTTTGCACTTTTATCTAACGATAAGTGCGATAAGTTAAGGATAAAAGATTAATCTGGTTTCATATTCAGTCTGCGGTATTATTATATGCACACCAGTATCTCTGGTGATGATGCTGATAATTGTATTTTCTCGAAAACATTTAATTAATTTTGTCTTCTGCTGCTATCTAAAACTTGTTTCATGTAAATATAAAGCAAAAAAGCATAGTTAAAGGTTAGTCTTTGTCTTTATTATTTCTGTATGTACCAGGAAAAGTACATTGAGTAATTATGTATATAAAAGCCATATTCCCTACCAGACGCCAACCACCAACAACTTGGCCAGATATTGCTAAAAGGTTTGCTCATCCGCTTGTAAAAACCTTGGGGTTTATTGTTTTTTAAACATGTCAAATAAACATGTCGCTGCTGGCGTTCACCTCATCATTTCAGGTTCACTACTGAAAATAAAATGAATGGAATTAATGGAATAGATATATATAGAGAGATGTTTATTGGTGGACCAAACTAGTCTTTTTCACTAAATTCTAGAAATACATATGTAGGTAATAATAGGGAATGTTGCTTCCTCGAGAAGTGGCGACACATTGTCTCCTCGATGGAACAAAGCATAATGAGCAATAGTTTTAATCTCTAGTAAAATCGGAACAGGTCAATTGTGCTTCAGCTGCACATATACTAGAATAAAGCAAACATTTTAGTAATTATAAGACATATTACTCTGTTAAGTGTGCTTCGGTTGCATAACAAACGTAATAATATGCGAAGCGAATATTACATGGCATACTACAGGTGATTATGGAAATACAAGTAAAGTGGTGAGTCGAGAATTCAACAATTACGATGGATCCAGCTCCAGAAGTGGTAGATCTCGAACTTTTGGCCGGAGTGGCGCAACGCTTTTTCCCTCTCTCATGCTAACACTTCGACGCGCTCGAGTTATTTTTTCGTCGTCCACAATTGGTGCGCTAAATAGCTTTAATCGAGTTTCAAGAATCTCCCGATTTCTTTCTGCATTTTTGTGTCTGGCGGCACGAAGTTCCATGTCCATGTCCTCTCGAGCTTTTATCCAGCTCCAGAAGTGGTAGATCTCGAACTTTTGGCCGGAGTGGCGCAACGCTTTTTCCCTCTCGCATGCTAACACTTCGACGCGCTCGAGTTATTTTTTCGTCATCCACAATTGGGGCGCTAAATAGCTTTAACCGAGTTTCAAGAATCTCCCGATTTCTTTCTGCATTTTTGTGTCTGGCGGCACGAAGTTCCATGTCCATGTCCTCTCGAGCTTTTTCCAACTCACGAAGCTTCAGTTGCGCCTCTAATATTGAAAATATCTCTATTAGTACTCTAAACGGCTAACCTCAATCCCAGGTTCGAAAAGCCCTAGGATTAACATAAAATTTCGTTTATAACCTTCCAACTGGCGCTCCATTTCTGACTGCTTTTGAAGGTAGGTTTTTGTCTTGTTTCGCTCCATATCAAGAAGCTTTCTTTGATCTTCTTGAAGTTGCTCCAGCTCTTCTCGTATTAGACCACTCTTCATTTAAAATACGTGCTTGAAGGCTGCGTACCAGTTCTTCGTCCCTCTTTGCTTGTATCTCTTCAGCCAAAAGCTTTTCCAATTGACGCCTCACCTCATCCAGATGCCTCCTTTGTTCTTCCTCCATGGCCTTCTGCTTCGCCAGTTCTTTTGCCTCGTCTTCTGCCGCTTGTCTAGCCTAGTTACCAGAGAAACATAAAACTGTTTTTAATGTTCTCTTTAAAGTCGTTAAAAATTTTAGTTCAAATAGCCTTACTAATTTTTCTGCTCGTAGCATTTCTCTGGCACGATCACTTTCTATCTGGCGACGTATCCTGATTCGATGCCACTCCAGTCTCCTTTTATTTCTTAAATGTCTTCCATAAGATTCTTGACAATGTAGTCGTGACAAGGCCAACTTTACTGAAGTCAGCCATTGTGAGCGGTACCTTTTATCTAGGGTGGCGAGGTGTAGGACTCTGTCAGTGGTAATGACATAAAACTGATGAAATTTTGAATTAGGCTGGTCTTGTCCCTCTTCAACTCTCGTTTGTGAGTCAAACTCGATCGTTTTCGGTTTTTTAGGGTTAGTGTAATAAGTTAAACTATTTGAGGTTAACACAAACAACTTTTCCACAAATTTTGGCAAATATTCTCCCCTCTTCAATAATGTTCCCTATAAAGCAATCAAATTAAAACTGAGAAAACTGGCGACAGGGAATCAAGCACTAGTATATACTCTGTAACTTCCTACGTGCGTACCTTTTTAATAATGTCGTCCACAAATTCCTCATAAATCTCGTTTATAACTTCAAACACCTCCTCCTTTTCAAAATTTTTCATAAATTTCAATTCTATCACTGACAAGAATGTTTGAAAGTCAAAGAGTGCATTGGAAAATAGACACTAGAAACAAAAAGACAGCTATTAAAAACAAAATATGTACCTATGTGATATATATTATCTATGCAAAAAAATAACATTTTCAGCTTACATCAAATTCTTCTTTCATGTCCCATTCCTTGCTGAGAGAAGATAAAAATTTGGTGAACACTAAGTCGGCTTCTTCGGAACACAACAGAACCTTCAAATAAAGAAAATGGAATTATTAGTTTACGATACATCAATTATGCAATAATTACCATGCAATTCATTCACAATAAAAAACTGAATTACTTGCGCAACATCTGTCTCTTGATCTCTAACAAGATCTGCCAGCAAGCAGAATATTCGAAACAGTTTATAAATATTTTCAGAGTCAACCCGTGGATTTCGTTTTAGCGAATCTGCCAAAAGTTTGGATTTACTGATGATCCAACAGGCTTCATCAATTTGACTTTCTAAATTGGACAGATCCTTCCTTCCTAGAGAGTCGCTCAGGGAAGAGAACACTTCACGGGCTAGATATTGTTCGAATTCTGAAAATTTGAGACTTGAGGTTCCTCCAAAGTCTTCGAGAGCTTCACTTAATCCTTGGCAATCGATGATTGTACCTAAACTTGCCACAAGCACCTAAAGCGCAAAACAATAATTACTTAATTATTTGCATTATGCCCCATTTATTTTTTATCTACTGGAATGAGAATGATATTTGGTTTCTTAAGTAGTTGTTTTTTTGCTACACCCATCATAAATTTAGCAAATTTTGCATTCGTTTCATGGCTAAAATTAGTTATGCATAGACAGCTTAGTTTGCTGACTGCACACTTTCACGTTGTTGTTGCTGTTTTATTTACCAACAATTTCAAAGATTTTATGATTTCAAATTCGAATAAGGGAACTTGCTTGACTAGGTTTTACAGAGTAATAATCTTCCGCTGTGAACAATGAAAAGGATACACTATTAATTGTGTAGGATTTCTACAATTGCATTATTTGCAATCACGAATACACGGGAACACTCGCTTGTTCGCTTGTACACACTCACTCGAATCAAGGTAACAACATGAAAATGACGGTGCATGATTATACGCAAAGCTAAACAATGATGAGCAACTGATGTAACGAGAAAAAAAACTGATCTTTTCTAAATATTATATTGCATGTATAGCATAGTGAGTGTAAATGCAAAACTATAGTTGCCAGTCGTAGCACTAATTTTTGCTCACTTTTTTGCTCGCCAGAATTTATTTCCTCTTTTCATAGAAAATGAAAACTGGGAACCCGGCGGAAGTTAATGAAAAATAAATATAAAAGTGGTAAAATTACTTTAAGCTTGGATTTGGGCGCACAGGGTCCTTCGTCCTCGGTCAAAGTTGAAAAAGCATGCCAGATGCTATTCCGCACAAACTCGAGCAGCACTGCCATTTTCGAGTACAAAGCGAAAACAACCCTCATCAACCCTCTCCGTCTGTAAACTAACTGGGAGAAGTGGAGCTATACCATCGTCTCTCTGTTCATGTGTTTTTCCATCGCTGATATCACAAAACTACTATCGCCAATACTATAACAACTAACAGTCTCCTATGTACACATATTGCTCGCAATAATCATACACTTCTCCTTGCGTTTCGTTTCGAAGACCCATCATCATCATCCAATATAATAATCTGTTGGCTGTTTAGGTGATGACGATGATTCTGCATCTCTCTCCGCACAGCAACATCACGATCAGCGTCAAAACAGTTTTATTTCTTTTTCACAATTACTGATGCCTTGTAGCTTGGCCAACAATGTATTGCAAATCTCCTTGCAAAGTCTCTCGTCCCTCTTTGACTTCTTAAAACAACCTCGGACTCGTCATAGTAGTCATTAGCCCATCGCTTGGATTTTTAGTGTTACTGGTTTGGTTTGTCATTCCTATCGACTTGCTAAAAAACATTAAGCATTAAGCAGCACTCGAAAAAAAATCTTTTTTTTTTGCATCTCCTCCGTTCTATAACTTCTACGTCTGCAGAGAATGTCTAATTGAAACAAGGTCCTCCCTGCGCCCCAGCCTGAAAAATGCTACATAATAGTCAAAGCTCCTTTTATGTATGATTCAACTTGAAAGGGTTGTGTTGCTGTTGCAACTGCAGCATGGAAGAGTAGAATGCAAAAATGCAGTGTGTACAATATTGTACTACTTTTACTGTTACCATCCTTGATCTTTGGTAATGATTGCAAACCAGCATCGCATATCAGTGGTGGACTATTGCCATTATTGCTTATCAGTATTGCTCTCTGTAGTCTTGGGTTAAAAGACTGTTTTTCCTTTAAAGTCCTACGAAAAATGTCAAATTCGCATTCTCCTACTTGAGATATTCTTTTGCCTTGAGAGTTGCTGCCTATCAAATAAAAAAGTGAGAGAAGGAGAGAAACCTTTTTAAAAAAAAGTAAAAGACGCTGGCGCATGGCGTTTTCAAGTTTTAAGGCGAATACATAAACGCTTTTGCCGTAGCTGCCCACATTTGCATAACAATACACAGGAATTTATAATTTTGAAATTTTCAAAGAAATAAAATTTTGTACATATTAAAACTGTTCCTTCATCGCTGACATGATGCATGAGGGAAATTATGGTGTTTCTTCCTGTACAAATATTCGCGCAGTCCCGCACTTGGGGATTTGCTTTTTCGTCTATTTAAGTGGATGGAGCAGCCCATTTTTGAATCGCCCTAATAATACTATACATTAGCCCAACTGTATAGTAAAAATCGCAATATTATTCTTTAAGCCATCAACTCAACATCACATATGCCTTTTTATAGTAATGAACCACTTGAGTAATCAACTGTCTCTTTTTGTCGACTACACGACAGCAGTAAAAACATGTTACGTTACTTGTACTTTACTTCTTGTGTCGCTTGTGTACGCAGTTGCTCTCGCAAAGTTAAATGTGCTGCAATCATTTTTACATTTCTATTTTTTTTATTTTGATTTTGCTCACTTCTTGCTACTAATACTTTTTGCATTACTTTGTTTGGTTTTAGGTTTTTAGCACTTTTTTTTCTACCTAAGTAGAGACGTCTTTTTTTTTACATGTGTGAGCGACAGCCAGTATGAGTACTCTTACTCCCTACTCCCTAACCACCTTGGTTCATTTCTTTGCATTTTATGGCAATTCTGGGCCTACCCAATACCACCTGTAATGTAAACTGATACTCTGGGATAAGAAAAAACCATCTCGACAACGTCACCTCATTAGTCATCGTCACTACAACTAGCACAGGAGAATGTATGAAATAATTTTTTTTACTGTGCTTGGCTTGCTTCCTTCCTACCTTGCTCTTTTTGCTGTCTACACTTTTACAAAAAAAAATTTTTTGACGCATCCGTGTTCAGAATAAACAGAAATGCTGTGGCGATGCTGACGCGCTGGATTCTGTTGGTAATGACTGCAGATCCCATAATTTTCATCCAATTCCAAATATGTCAAAAATTAGGTGATTATTGGAGTGTGTTGTTAAAATTAGCCCTAAATCTGCACCCCAGTTAGTCATTTTTTTGGAAGTCTTTGTAGTCTGCCATATTTATGATCTGAGTAAAAACTTTTTCCTGTCTAGATCTTATAATTTTACTAGATATGGATGCACATAAGATTGATTTAATGAAGTAGAAAATGTAGAATAAGAGTGCTGGCTTTCAAAGCCAATGGCAGAGATTGCACGTCATCTTTAAACTTTTCTAACTTTGGTATTATTTCAATGAATGAGGTTTGAGCTCTAGCTCCCATCTAGAGTGTGCAATGCTTCAAAGCTGTTGGGTGATGTTATTCGTCATCACATTGCATACTGTTAGGAGACTTGATACAAATTATCACTGGATCATACTATTTCATTTCAAATCCACATCCACAATCTGATTACATGCCCAACCAAGCGTCAATCTAAACGTAGAAAAGTGGCTTACATTGGCATAGCTTGCAGGGATTTGTGTGAATAGACATTCGAAACATAAATAACAGTAAAGCAAGCGCACTGGTGAATTGCAACAGAATTCGTGACATGACTAAACTCTGCATGAGCGCATTGAGTGACAAAGTGAAGTCATCTAGTGAATGCCATTAACGAATTGCTCCTTTTTGACTTTGTACACGTACGCCGAATTTGCCACACTGAGATTATTTAATAAACATGCGCAACCTATATACAAATTTTTGCAGTTCGTCTCGTCAAGTGCATGCTAAATGGTTTCAGAGGGTGAAAATTTATTTACTAGATGCTTACACATATCCCAAAAAAGCAACTTTGACAACTCCAGAATCCATTTTATAGCAATAAATAAAGCTCACTTTTTATTACCAAGTGGTAAATTTATTTCAAGTTCAATAACTGAAATATGACTAGTGTAGAGTAACACTTTTGCAAATACTGTTTTCTTTAAGTACACAGAATTGTCGTTTAAACGTATATGAAGTCCATTGCAATATGCAAGTACAATCATTTTGTCTACACACAGACAAATTCTTTCTTAAGTGGTACAAGGGTTCGGTTAGTTATTCCTCAAGAGTAACATTAAAATATAACATTTTACTTTATTACAGTAATACGACACTTTTGCTTAGACGTATGCTTATACATTATAGCTTTGTATATAGTTTAACCTTTGCGACATTTATAAGTTGATACGTATTTTTACATTTGTAATATCACGACGACATGTACACAATTATTCACTGGATTTGGAAGTATTTAAAAAATCACGAAGGAGGGTTGGGTGATCAGTCATTATCCCGGTTGCTCCTAAATTTCTACATTCGGCGAATTCGTCATCTTCGTTGCATACCCAAAAATAGACCTTAATTTTTACGTAAAAAATACTTACAGTTAGTCACTTACTGGCAATGTTTTACAATTCTATAATTCTATTCATTTCTTCTTACATGAATTCCACGTTTCTTTAAATGGTTGATTAGTGGTTTCCACACGAGAAAGGTTTCACATACCCAAAGTAAACACTTTTCAGAAAATGACAATTGTGCGACTTGCTTCAATCTTCGCCTGAAACAACAGACATCTTTTAGCTTACAATTCTATTTAGTTAGTAAATTATTTAGTTAGTAAGTAGTACAAAAAATTTGACAGTACTTCTTCATCGCCATCGGTAGAAATACTTCATAGTGAGTTTCCTTGATCGGTATGAAAGGAAGGAGGCCCGTAACAGCACAAATCAAAAGAATTAAAACTCGTTTTGCCGAAAAGAATAAACAAACGTCCGGATTCTGAAATACGTTTCATATCAAATTATTATCTGCGCGAATTTAAAAATTTTATTAAAAAAATATCCGTATCCTCGGTACAGTTACCACTCGATAGCATTCCTGGCAGACTTGATTGTTGAAGCTCCCCCAGACGGTAACGTCAGCTCTTCCAAACTCGTTTATTAGCGTGGAAACTTGTTTGATTAGGCGGATATCATTTTCCTTAATATCTATGTTCATAGGCATATTAGGGAACTCTTGGAATACTTCGCGAAGCAATGGTATTCGTCTTTCCTCTTCCGACCATGACTTGTCAGTGAAACTTTCCCCTGAAAAACAATTTTATAAGTACTGAAATAAATTATGATACTTTCCCTGATCCCAAAATTAACTCCTTTTACCCGGAATAAAGTCTATTGGAACAGAGCAGCTAAGACTAGGGAGTTGATCGTAATTTATGTCAGCAATATTAACATCCTTCCCTGCAACTCGCAGCAACGAGGCATCGTGGAACACCACTACCTTGCCATCCCTTGTTAGACGCACATCGATCTCAAGCATATTTGTTCCCTTTTTCACGGCACTAGATAATTAAAATTAAAATTATAAAATTGAATTACATCAATCAACTAAAAGTAACTTACTTTCGAAAGTTCCTTATCGTGTTTTCATAGCCCTCAGCCGATCCTCCGCGATGACTAATGTGAGCACAAGAAAATGGGATATTCTTCTTTTTGTGGAGAAGCTGAGGACGTTGCCAACAGATGAAGGATGCTGCTGCGTAGCTCAAAAAAGCCGCAAGAGCTGTTGAGAATCCCATGTTAATGATATTGTACACGAAATTGAGTTTATTTTTCAAAATAAGTTCGGTTAGATTTACGTTAGCACAAAAAATATCATCTACAGATTACAGGTACTAAAAATTTAATGTTTTACGACGGAATACTGATTACCAACTACCGATTTAAATTTTACTGGACTGAGATTTGTATAGAATTTAGACACCTTTGTTTCGCATTTGATGATTGGAATGTATTCTAGATAGAGTGCTATTCTAGTATGGAGTACGTTTCACGATTATCATGGTTCAAAACCGGTTCTGAATCACTGAGTTTTTGTGCCCTGTTGATTGAACCCTTCAAGCCACAAAGTGCTTAAAGGATAGTTTTAAAAGCTAAAAAGGCAAAGCTAAAAATATCTACTATCTACTCCTACATTTAACAACGAGCTTTAGCTACAGAGATAGTAAAGATCTCCATGCTACCTTACTGATTGCACAATCTGTAAGCAATTTCGCACGAAATTTTAACCGCGATTTCGCACGAGATTTTCAGGCACTGAGACTGAAGGAAATATATTTCCCAACTAATTTGAAAAATGACTTTCGCTTAAATATGTTTCTGGATTTTTTCACCGTATAAGACACCCATATAAAATCACTAAAACTATAAACGGAAATTATCTTTTATCTACAAAACTTAAACCGGACTTGCGGGATAAATTAACTGCAAAACTTCTAACTTGGCTAATAAGCACCTAGTTTCTAAAAATAAAAATAATAAAACAACTCTATATCCTACAGGGAACACAAAGGCAAACTTGAATATCTCCAATTAAACTTAGTTGTAGTTGTAGTTGGGCAGTAGTAGTAGCAACAGTTAAAAAGTAGGAACAGGGAGAGTTTTTCTGCTACTCATATGCGTACTATTCTAGTTGGATATTAATTGGAAATCCCACCTATCCAGAGCAAGATCATGTTCCCCGCTTAGTGGAATCGGCTTATTTCTTTGCCGTGCTCACCACTCGTGCTCGTTATTCAGTTTAGTCCAGCCCTTGTGTTCCAGGCAGCCGAAAAATGGTATTACACAACAGCAAGAACACTCAATATTGAATACTGAATACGGGCTGATAGTGAGTTGATGGTGGAAATTGCGCTATGTATTTCACTCCAAGAATGCATACCCCGATTGATGATGTGGTGATCATTTTTTTAGGTTACGAAGGATGATGTTGCAAAAAATTCGGAAGGTTAAACTCGAGTGAGGGAGTACGAACAACGTAGGCTATAAAAAACAAAGTCATTGTCATAAAAAATGCATGCCGTTTGTTTTAGCAATTTGCAATTAAAGTTGTATTCATGAAGGTCGTGGTGGCTTCATCTGCCTTTTTTTATCATGAGTATTGTATCATCATCATGTTCACTGATAGCAATGAAAGGTGGAGGATTTGGTCAACAATAGCGAATAATGTAAAAGTGGGTTTTATTATTTTATTTTTGTGGTTTAAAATATGCAGTAATGCTTGGTTTTCAGTAATAAACTACAATTTAGTATGAATAGTATGCAATTTAGAATGAGACGAGTTACGTTGGTCATTTAAACTTTTTTGCTAACTGTTCGTCAAACTCGGGAACTAAAGTTAACTTGACATTTTGAAATAATACGCTGGACAATGCCACCTGGGTTTCTTCTGTTATTTTCTTAAGCAAAACTCCATTTGTCCCAATCATCCTCCACTTATAACGCTCCTTTGGAAATTTGACTTTGATAGAGATGATAAGTTCGCCTATGAAAAAAAGCAATTTTCCTTAATGTGTCCAAAAATGTAATAAAAATCTTTGAACAATTATGAGCTAAAATAAAAATGAGCTAACCTGACTCATTATCATTCCAATAATCCACAGATGGCACGGCAGAAAATGGAATCTCCTGGGGAAGGTAATCCAAAAGCTTTGATCTAAGAATTGACAGTGCGAGTTTCACGGGAGGAACATTAGTTAACGTTTCACTATCAAACAGCCAGCGATGTGGTTCGGCATTTACGATAAGATATTTCTGCAACGATAATTTTATATAAAATTTTACGGTAACCACGAAAATTAGTAAGCTGGAAAGCAATTATGCTTGTGTATTTGTATTACCCTTAATATATCTATGCCATCTTCTTCCAACGCTGAAACCATGAACACATCGTGAAAACCTGCCCAGCCTTGTTGATGAAGACCTATGAAAGGAAATTTTAATCGTGTAGCAGTTAATATGATAGGCATAACTTTTACTAACATAATTGTTACTCATATTTTGGAATTAAAGAGAACTTTTACCTTTTTCTATTTCGTTTGATGTAAAAAAGTTTTTGGCGTGCACAAGCTCTGGGTCCAACCCTTCTTCACTTTCCTTTTTTAATAATTTCTTTTTTGCTTGTGCCAAAATTTTGTTTTTATCTAGGGGTAAATGACTTTGTTGCTTTTTTTGAAATGTGACAACCGGTAAAGGTTTTCCTCCTATATATCCGCACGTTAAATATTTGACTGCCTCCAAAAGTGAATACTTCTTTCGTACAAGATCAACCTAGTAGAAAATTAAAATTAATGCTAGTTCCAGTTCGCCACTTCTATTCCACATCTTTCTCTCACCTTATTTAGGATTAGAATTGACTTTTTCTCTGGGAATTTCTCCAGAATTGCTTTTAGTCTAAAATCAAGTTTCTCACGAATCACAACATTGCCCACATCATGCATCACAGCTATGACATGAGCCGAGGCAATGGATTTTTCAGGTCCATAGATAAATTCTGGAGTGAATCCAAACCTAATTCAAAAAATTAGTTTGGATTTGAACTAATACTGGTATTTAGTAAATAGCTACGATAAATAACTGAAAGAGTACATTTAAAGTATGAACTAAGTTTACCCTACTTTTTAATATCCCTAGTACCAACTAGTCCAGGCGTGTCAACAAATACAAGTTGAGTTTCTTCATCCAGATACACTGCTTGCTGGTTTTTTCGAGTAGTATGAGGACGCTTGGAAACAGGGCAAACCTGGAAGTGGTCAACAAATAAACAAGTCTTTATTTTAAGTAATTAGTTACGAAAATTTACTTAATACTTCAGCTTAACCACATACATCATATTTCGTTAGGGCGTTTATAATGGTGCTTTTTCCAGCGTTGGGAACCCCAATTATTGCTACTTTCATCAGCTTAGAGTTCTCCGGACATGGTACTTCCTTTTTCGTCTTCGCCTTTGTCACATTATCTTGCCCCGTGTCATCTGCTCCCCCATCGCCAGAGTCACCTAATAATTTATAAAACGTTTTAATTGTAAAAACATTACTTTTCTAAACTATAAATTAATGGAGTTAGCCGAGTCATACTTTTAGTAATTATACTTACCTAAATTATTTGCTGGCTCTGCGGTGGTAAGTACAGTGGACAAATTCCGACTAAACCGAAAAAGTGTCCCGGAACAACTTTGGTGTTCCCTTCTCAGCAATGACACTCTTAAGGCAGTATTTCTGAATAAAAATAAAGCAAGTTTCATTTTGTAACCACTCCACTTATTCACGTGTGACCCTTGTCCAAAATTTCTCGAACAAATTAAAAAAATCCACTTTAAGCGGACCAGCTAGTACATCCACAACAAAATTACATGTGCTCTACCTACGAGAAATTCACCCTCCTTTAGATTTTGAGTGTACTTTTGTATCACCTGACCCCAATTTTACTACCGGGAAGGCAGGCGACTGATGTTATGTTTTCTTTGCACAGCTACAGCTACACAAGAATTGAAAAAAAAACCCTGGACTATGAGGATTGAGGAGAGGAAGAAAGAGAAATTCAGTTTAGTTCAGTTCAGTCAAATATTTTTTTTTTAAATTTTGCACGCAGGAAGTTAAAGTTTTGTTTTCCAGGTAGCAGTAGTAATTAGTGTCCTTAATCAATCGTAAAAATGCGGTTAACGGAGCCTCTTTTGAAAGATTTCAAAAAGATTTATGTGGATATGAGACTTCCACGAAGAAAGGCTCCGGCATATCCAATGACCCCACAGGAAATGGAGAAAGTCAGATTTGTGGAACTTTTCAAATTAGAGTTAGAAAATAGCATTCCCACCAAAAAAGCTGCCAGGTCCGCAGGTGAGCCCCATATCTCAATATCTGGTATATCTGTGTGGTATTTTACTATTTTGATGGATTAATATAAAATAAACATTTAAAATTATTTTTCTTGCTCTCACCACAGATGTGTCATGTCTGCAAGAAATGGCGGTTATGTTCGCATGTATGAAGGAGAACGATTTCAAGGAAGTTAAATGTGAAGAGCAGATTAATACATTTAATAAATGTTATGTGGCATACCAGGTATGAAAAGTTGGGCAACAACCTGTGCAATAGCGAGGCTATAAGTAATCAAATGAATCAAGCAATGATTTGATTTGTTAGTAAATCGTATGTTTTTTGTTTGCAGGAAAAGAAGAAAGCAGAAAAATTACGGGATAAATCTGGAGAAATTGTGCCAGGATCAAATCCGAGGGATTTTACACCCAACCAAATCAACATGATACTGAAAAAGTTTCCACAGTACAATGAGGAATCATAGTCATATTTTGCTAGTTATTATTGTAATTTTCAATACTTTTCATTGATGACTACAGTTGTAGTTGGTAGTAGTTGTGCGCAGCAATCGTGAATGATTTTTTGAATGCGTCCCGAGCAGTAATTTATTTATTTGCTTAATAAAATCAGAGGTGAGGCGTCAAGGTAATTGTGAAACAGAAGATTTCAAGATTTGTAAATGGTTGCTGCCGTTATTAATTATTGATTTATTGAAATAGCATTTGTATTCCGATGTCTAGTCTAAAGCATTGCAATATTTTTTTCTCAGTATATATATCCAGCGTGAAGGAAACCTGCAACGGGTAAAGACACACTTATAATATTACACTCTAAAAGGTAGAATACATTTGGGAACTGGAATGACTACAGGACTACTGTACTAACATGGTTAATCAAGTTTTGAGGTGTTACTCGACAGCTAATTTAGAAATCAACAACAACAGAATTATGGTGGCCAAGGTATTTTGCATCGTTTACTGTACACATGCATATCACAATAAGTCAACTTGGACCAACGACTGACTGACCACTGTCACTATCGTTAAGCGGTGTAAATAATCTCATTCATTTAGCTTCCTTGGAAAAACGTTATCATTAACCGTTTTTAAATTTTAAAATTCAATAGCAAGGATTGTAACGGATACAGAGGGTAGATAAACCACTGGCATGCTACCACCGTAATGCAATGTGCATAGGAAAATCTGCAAAAAACCTGACAATGTAACCAGCACCCATTTATAGAAATATTACAACAACAGCTTAGTTTCTAATACAGTTTGCTACTATTCTCGTATTTGTAACGCAAAAATTTATCCTACAGCTTATGGTAACCACGTACTTCAACAACAACATAATTTTCTGTAATCCTGGATGAGGAGAACTACTTTTTACAGTATGTGTGTTTTTACCTCTTTACGACATTACGACCCCTGAAAAGGGGGAACAGCTCATTCGACTTTAATGTATAATGTATAATTTAAAATATACGTCAATATTAAAATATCACAATTTCTGCCTGGACACTGGACCTTTCTCCCTTTATCGTATAGTTTGGGTAGGAGTAAATATAGACTGTTTTCTCCATTTCTTCGTAATACCTCAGCGTGACATGCGGTAAAAACAACGCTTCACTCATTCAAAAACGAATTTAATCAAAGACAAAAGCCGATTGAGTAATATTAACAAGTGGTGTTCTAAAATAATCATGAGACTACTTATTTCCTATATTTCCTTTTCCCATTTTCAAGTTTGCTAGATGAACATCAAGTGTCAATCTAATTGAACAACTTTATTATATTACAAATTTGGGTAACATATTTAGGGAGGGGCATTTAACAGCCATACTACTACAATCCGTAAGCCGGCAGTTTCTTGAGCGGTGGTGAAAATCACGTAGTAACCCGTGTGACTGGAGCGGAAGTTGAGTGTGCTACTATTGCTAAGTACAATAATACGAACGAGTGAGTGGGCGATCTCATAAAATTGATGGAGGGAGGAACAAATTTTGACCCATCAGAGACTTTCTCTTTAAAAAGCGTCTTCTTATATTTTTGTTTAGAAAAATTCAGCAAGCAATTTAGGACACATGTCAGTTACTTAGTTCTTTTTCGCTAAAAAATTTTGTCCGAGACAAGCTCTTGTTTCACTAAAAGTTCAGTGCTATTTGTAATTCATTTTTTTTTACCTTACTCAATTTTCCATTTCTATACCAATTAATTTTGTATCCAACGAAAAACATATTTTTATGTACTTCTTGAACAAATTCCTTTTTTTGCCTATTAAAAGACAATCACAATCATGTATACAATTTCTTCT